>MU714446.1:83471-119598 GCA_026770625.1 Nicotiana glauca
ATGATGCTTAGCATGTTTTCATGATATCAGTCCTGAGTTAAACACTGTCTCGAAATGATTAGTAAATTTCTAAAGTCTTAAACACTTAAGCTATAATTCCTAATAATTGGAAATGAAAATGATAAACTTGAATGTGCCTGTGTGGCTTATGTGCATATATCTGGATTGAGTGTGGATCGGGCTGCACACCGCAGCAAAGTTGCATATGCATTTCTGGACTGATGATGGATCGGGTTGCACTCCGCAGCGGTGTGATATTGATATTACGCTTGGGCTGTAGGAGCCCCTCCGGAGTCTGAACCCCCATAGTGAGCGCGAGTACCCAAATAGATCGGGCTGTACGCCGCAGCGGTCATGTGCATTGCATTGCATTCACACATTGATTCCTGTTTGTACTACGTGGCATGACATTTATCACTCTTATATTATTGGCATCCATTCAATTTCTTGCACTGTGTACCAGATACCCTGATGTTATTTGTAAATAGAGTGTTGTGCCCGAGGGGCTGACTTGTGTGCGGACTTGCACTACCTGATATCGCATTTATATGCTTACTGTTGGAAAAAGAATATTTTCAAAAGATATTTTTAAACCGAGATAGATGTTTCTAAAGGATTTTCACAGTTTTACTAATTTGTTCAAAAGGTTGTACTGTACTATATAGCATGATGGAGTATTCTTACGTGATTTCTTACCGCTCAGTTATTATTTACACTTATTACCACTGACTTGGAAGTACTCACTTTACTCCCTGCACCACGTGTGCAGATTCAGGTGTCCCAGGAGCATAGTTGAGCTATTTGCTGATTTCAGAGTTTCTCAGGAGTTGTCGAGGTAGCTGTCTGACGTTCGCAAGACCCGAATCCTCCCCTATCCCTTTTATTATCTTTCCGCAGTTTGGAGACATTGTATTATTTGGAGTATTGTCACACTGTATTGTTAGAAGCTTTAGACTTATGACCCCCAGGTCTTTGAGAGTGTAGTCGGTGTTATTCTGATATTCAAATAACTGGTTTTGAGTTTCATGCTCGGGTTGAGAGTGTAAGTGGTCGGACTTGCCTAGCAGTTGTGTTGGGTGCCATCACGATCGGGATTGGGGTCGTGACATGAGTACAACTGAATATAGCTGAATACAAAAAAATACAACTGAATACAATTGAATACAACTAACTACAGCTGAATAAAACATTTGAATACAACTGACTATAGCTGAATATAGTTGAATATGTATAACGTGTTTAATACAACTGACTACAGCCTTTTGTATTCTTTAATATGTATTAACTGAACTTGAAAGATACATATAAATGAATGTTGTTGAATACAACTTAATAATATAGTTGAATACAACTGAATACATATGAATCCAGAAAAATACATCTGAATTCTTTAATATAACCTACCATCAGAATACATAAAATTTCTGACTTGGATATTAACATGTTCAATACCTAAAACATGTTCAAGCAAAGTTAGTGAATACTAATACATACTTGAATCATGTAAGATACATATGAATACAAACTGAAGAATAAGCATGAAACATATGAATACATCTGAATTTATATTCTTTAACAAATGTTAACTGAATTTGAAAGATACATATTAAGGAATATAGCTGAATACAAAGAAATACATATGAATAATACAGTTGAGTACAACTGAATATAGCTGAATACAAAAAAAATACAACTGAATACAGTTGAATAATACAGTTGAATACAACTAACTACAGCTGAATAAAACAGTTGAATACAGCTGAATAATACAGCTTTTTCTATCTGCATCTTTGAATCTGACTCCGTGATTTGCCTAGAAATCTTTGAGGGTGCTTCATTCTCGCTTATGGCATCAACGTCTATCTTCCGCATGGCATCGGTATTCTCTCTGTATGGATCATACCGAGTGTTGAAGAAATGTGGGGTAGATGGACAAAGAATGTTCTTAATGTGCTGTTCGAGCGCATTGATATCTTTGCCATATGGGTCTTTGGCTACCTGCATATCAGCGTCACTTCAGCATATTTGCAAATAAATGCTATATCCCAAACAATATTAGCTACTGAACTTATAGATTATGGTATCATAAAAAGATAATCAAATAGAATCTTCACATTTAAGAGATACTAAATAATTGGGTTAATTAGTCAAAAAGGATGACAAAATCGCCAATGCATGGCCCTAAGACTTAATGTGACGACCCGACCCGTCATCTCATGTGTTTCCATCCCGTTTTCCATTTATTTCTTCTTCATGAATTACTATATGTGTTGGGTGAGTTTGAGTTGACTCGGATTGGATTTGGTAGGAAACGGGGCAATTAGTCTCTTTAAGGAAAGGTTGGTTTGGAAAAGTCAACCGAAAGTTGACTTGTGAGCTAGAGGGCTCGGATGTGATTTCCGAAGATTCAGTTAGCTTCGGGGGATGATTTGAGGCTTAGGAGCGCAATCGGAAGTGATTTTGGAGGTTCGGTGTAGAATTAGGCTTGAATTGGTGAAGTTAACATTTTAGCGATATTCGGTTGTTAGGTGAGATTTTGATCTGAGGGTCGGAATGGAATTCGAAGATTTGCAGTGGCTTCGTTAAGTGGTTTGTGATGTGTGTGCAAAATTTTAGTTGAATCGGAGGTGGTTAGGTCAGGTTTTTGATCGAATGTGAGTTTCGGAAGAATTTGATAAACTTGGATTTGATTTGGTGAAATTTGATGATTTTGATGTTAGCGGTAATGTTTTGATGGTTCGAGCAAGTTTGAATAAGGTAATAGATCATATCTGTACTTTTGGTTGAGGTCCCGGGGGCCTCGGGGTGAATTCGGATAACTAACGGAGAGTTTCGAGGAGTTGCAGATTTTTCACAGTAGTTGCAGGCCAATTTTGGCCTTCGCGTTTGAGAGGCATAGGCCGCGTTCGCGTAGGTCTAAGGTCTTTGGTCTTCGCGATCGCGGTTGGGATCCCGCGTTCGCGTAGAGGGAGTTTGGGAGCCCCTGGTCATTGCTCTTCGCGTTCGCGACCAGGGGTACGCGTTCGCGTAGTTGGGCCAAGCAGAGCATCGCGTTCGCGGGACGGGCTCCGCGTTCACGTAGAGTAAAAGTGGCCCAGTGGATTTTTGGCCATCGCGAACGCGAGAGGGCCATCGCGTTCGCGGAGAAGGATTCGTCAGCTGGGCAGAAGGGTTTTAATAATATTTCATCCGCGAGCCAAGTTTATTTTCCACCATTATTAAGCGACCTTGGGAGCTTTTGACGATATTTTAAGAGGGTTTTGACTAGGAATCAATTGGAGGTAAGTCCTATAGCCTAGAAACATTATCTAATTGTGATTTCAACACCTAAATTTATGGAATTTAATTAAAAAGGGAAGAACTAGGGCTTTGGTTTTTGAATGAGAAATTGGGATTTGAGGGAGCACTTGGACTCCGATTTTGGTAAATTTTACATGTATATACTCGTGGAGAGATAAGGAACATTTTGGTGTAAAAATTTCTGACTTTCGAGAAGTGGGCCCGGGGCTCGGGTTTTGCCAATTTTGTGATTTTTGATATTTTTTGAGTCTTTTCGATTGGGTTATATTCTCTTAGCCTATTGTAATGTGTTCGTTGTGGTTTTGGTTAGATACGACGCGCGTGGAGGCCGGTTTGAGGGGCAAAGGCGTCGCGGGCTAGAGATTTCACCAGTTCGAGGTGAGTAATACTTGTAAATGATATCCTGAGGGTTTGAAACCCCGAATTTGCACATCACAGTGTTGTATCGAGGTGACTTGCACGCCGGATATGAGCGTGGGGTAGAGAACCATTGGGGGACTGTGATTTGGTCCATCCCGGTTGTTGATTTTTACCGCGTATTTGACTGAAATTATTTGTTGTAATCATAATTTGGGCTGATTGCCATGTTTGGGGCTTCGTGCCAACTATGTGAATCCTTCGGGGATTGATATCACTATTTTTGCATTACTTNGGATCGGGCTGCGCGCTACAACAGTGTTATAGTGATTTCTGAATATATGGATGGCTCGTGCTGCACGCCACAGCGATGATATATTGATATTGAGGCCGAGAGCCTGTTTGATGCCACGATATGGCTGATATTGCGCTTGGGCTATAGGATCCCCTCCGGAGTCTGTACACACCCCCAGTGAGCATCGTCGACGTTAAATGGATCGGACTGCACGCCGCATTGGGTACCGGAGTGTACCGTCATATGCATTGCATTGCATTCATACATTTGTTCACTATTCGTTGGTTGTGTTATTTCTTGAGATATTTATTTGCTGTTCTGATATTGTCTAATCACTCTTAAAGAGGATAAATTTCAGACAGTGGTGACAGTGACACTGTATGATGTAAACGGGTCAGGTAACAACGGCTGACCAGGAACAAGAATATCGCTTGAGGGGCGAGTTTTTATGAGCTCATTTTTGCATACTTGTTGTGCCCGAGGGGCTGACTTTAGTGCTGACTTGCACTACCTGTTCTGCATTCATTTGCTTAACTATTGGAAAAAGATATTTTCAAAAGAGGTTTTGAACTGAGTCAAGATATTTTCTAAAGGATTTTCATGCCTTCCTTGTTTTCTCAAAGGGTTACACTATACTATATAGCATGTTGATTTGCTTTGCGTGGTTTATTGCTTCTCAGCTATTATTTACCCTTATTACTCACTGATTTGGAGTACTCACTTTACTCCCTGCACCTCGTGTGCAGATGCAGGTAATTATTCACCTGGTAGCGGGTTTTGAGCCGATTGGAGATCTTGCTATCGTAGTTGTGCCAGGTGACCGTCAGCGTTCGTGGCACCGTATTTCTTCCATTGTTATTAAATTCCAACCTGTATATTACTGATTTTTTAATAGTGTTAGGATTCTTTAGATGCTCGTGACTTGTGACACCCTGATTTCGGGCTGAGTTGGGGATGGTTCCCTGTTATATCATTTTTTTCCGCACTTATGATAATGTTATCTATTGTTTGACTCATTCATGATAAGTAATTGCTAAAAGAAGTATTGTTAGTCTGTTGGCTGGCCTTGTCTTCACGAGAGGCTCCATCATGATCGGGTTCGGGAATTAGGTCATGACAAGTTGGTGTCAGAGCCTAGGTTACTAGGTCTCACGAGTCATGAGCATGTTTAGTAGAGTCACAGATCGGTACGGAGACGTTTGTATTTATCCTCGAGAGGCTGCAGAACCTTTAGGAAAACTTCACATTCTTGAATTCTTATCGTGCGTCCTTGATTCAGCTTGAAAAGAAAACTCTTGAAATTCCTTCCACGCGATTGTGTGCGCACGTGAGCGCTCAGTATCAGATGTGCCCTGATGGCTCGTGATTCTCCGATCGAGGGGCGAGATATGATTTCTATGAGTTGATGTTGGGCCAGTCTGGAGGACTTGATGCTGAAACTTTGCATATGGCTTGAGCACTGAGGTGCTGACTTGGTGAGCAAGTATTTTGCACTTATATGTTCGGTATCGTCCCTATTAGCCGGAATGGCGGTTGGATATCCATGTGATGAGTATGTTAGTATGGCGAGATGTGTTTACATGATTTGGTAGTGAGGAAGAAGTCTGCAGGATAGTAGATGGACTGTTAAGTGATTCGATTCCTATTGTGGCTTGATGTGTAGCCCGAATTATGGGCACGTGAAAAATATTTTCGTATCTCCTAGTTGAGAAGTGAAGTGCATTACATGTGGCGGTATGAGTTCCGACTCAGGAAGACTAAATTGACTGTGTAACGTACATGATGGTGGGAGGTATGCCGAAGTAATAAATTAAGTCATAGCAGGTAGGTTATCTCCTACGAGTTATTCTTAAGTGGTATGATCCTTATGCGTATGCTAGAAGGTCTCATGTGTAATTGAAGGGTACGTGTTGAAATTGAGAATCTGGGGTCACTTAAGAGAGTGGACTCAATTGACGTAGAGATGGGTGCGAGAAGTATAAAGGATTACAGTACGAGATGATCTGTGTTTTCGCGAACTGGTAGATGATTTGAGTTTAATCTCACTATGATATTGTGGAATCATTAGAGTAAAAGTGGTATGAGATATTGAGTGTGTCCTGATATATGGCTTCGAGCCAAGTTGGGGAGGTTACTGTTGATTAGCTGATTGCACAGTCATGTGCTATGTTGGTTCCGTTTCAAGATATGTTGGCGGATCAGTTCTGGTTGGAGAAATTGAGCCGAGGATGGCACGAGTGAAGCAAAATTTTGACAAAGGTTATATGATACTTCGTAGATGTGTTGAAATAATAGGATGTATGGAGTTGTTATGGATAAAGAATGCTCGGTGTATTGATAAGGAAGATGTTTGTTGGTATTTGAATGAGATTATATCCTGCGGTGTCAGAGTGCTAATAAGGCACGAGTGGTTCTGTTCTCTAAGTCAGGTAAATTGCAGATCGAATATGAAGTAAATGAATCTCGAGAATGACCTTATTGTGTTCAAGGTTCTACAAGTAACAATCCGGTACCTTAAGGTTGTGTATGTGGTTAGAGGATGTGTTACATTGGAAAAGGTCAAGGCTTGCGGTATTTTATGATGATTATGGGATTCTATGTATCGGTATATAGAGGTAATGGCAACGGATTCAGATTCGTAGTAAGTTCTTCGAGCAGAGCATACGGGAATGTGGTATTTTTTGGAACATTTGAGAGGGTATTCAGTGGCCTATGGGTCTTAGACAGTGTAGTCTTATGTTCGAGTCTCGTGTGGCAAACCTGGGTTGAGGCATTGTGGTGCTACAGCAAGAGGGAATATCAAGTTGATGATGAATCAGAAAGGAAATTAAATAGATGGAATAACTTGATAGTAGACCAAATCGGTATGGTAAGGATATGATTAATTCTTTGTATGTATTCGAGGTAATGAGCCCTTACATGTATTGTGCGGCAAAGCTTTTGAGTTCGGATAGCTTGCTTAGCTTGGTTTGGATAGGAGGATTCAGTCCTGACAGTTTAGCTTGTACAATGGAATTGGAAGAGATGTTCTTGCTGGGTTTTACCGTGGTTTGGAGATGAATATATTTTCTATGGGTATGCGAAGCATGGTGTGTGTAACGATTCTTCTTCTAGATGGGATTGACGGAGGGTCTTGGCTAAATGAGTTGCAGTTCAGTTCTGAAAAAGAAGTTCATAAAATTCTTAGGCAATGGGTAGCCTCAAGTGATCAAGGAAATGGTACTGCTGAATGGGAGTGATTTGACGAGAGTATATGTCTTGGAAAAAGAGTAATGTAATTAAACCGATGACACTGCACTAGTATTGCGGTGCTTTCTAGCTAGATCGATTGTTGATACTTGAGTGTGTTTGATGGCACATGGGAGTTTTAGAATATCTTTCGTGGAATGACTGGGTACTGGAGGTGTAAAATGTATTCATACTGTGGAGTTTGAGATCAGGTACAGTGATTCATGTGCTATATGGAGTTGGAGACTGAGAGTTCTCAGGTACAGACTATGTAGTGGTTGTGGATCGTGTGTATTGGTACTGTTAGCGGCTATTGGGATTTGGAAGCCCGAGTGGGTCTTCCTTTGCGTGGTATATTAGATTTTGGATATAACATTGGGGTGTAGACTGGTTGTCCCAGTGTTGAGGTTCCTCATATTGGTTCAGTTCCAGTGTTAAGGGCCTTTTCGGATGAGTGTTCCAGTGTGAGTTGTTTTTCGCGTTGCGAGACGTTATGATTTGCGGGCTATGGGCATATATGGTGCGGTGCTATCGGGATTCATAGTGGAAGTTGAGGGGGAAACCTCAGTTGTGCTTGAGTTTTGTAGCTTATAACGCTATATGTAGATATTGTTATGCACTCAATGTGCTTACGATCGATACTCGGTATTTTGTTGTAATGAGCAAATTTGGCTCGATGTGCATCTCCTTTTGTGAGATATATGTGTGGAACGGGTGGCACGCCGCCATGGGTATGTTTTCTGGGTCGGGTTGCACGTCGCAACAGTGTGATGTTGAGAATAGTTTTCCAAATGCTATTTTGTATGCCTTGCTTCCTGGTTTCTAAGGAAAATCTATATTGGGTGTTGCTCGGCGAATAGCGCATCGGTTGTGCCATTTCAAGATCGTATGGTGTATATTACTTGCTTCACCATGGGTATAATGATTTGTTTGGGTTCCAGATATCAATCGTGTGTGGTTGTCAATTTCGAGTATAGCGACTTGAGGTGCTTCATGTGCAACAGTGTTTGGATAAGATCGTGCATTGTAGCGAGGCTACGTGGAGATTAGACCCTTCAGGGTAGATTCAAGTATTCTATTTCTATGATGTGGAACGGGGACCCAGCCTTGTGTTGTGATGGTACTAAGGAGTTTGAGTTACAGCTCTTTTGTTTGAGTCATTTGTCATAATTTGAGTATGCTCAGACCGCCTTTCATTGGTGCGTGGATTATGCAAGTTGTGGCTTAGGCCTGTGATGAGGTGTCATATCACCAGAGTGGTGTGTTGGATTCAAGGTGATCGTGGGAGTCATTAATGAATACGAAAAGATTTGATTACAGCTTGTTGGAAGAATAATATCGAGGTTCGGTTCGGAAATCTGTTGTGGTATTAGTCAAAAGGGAAGTGGTTTCAGGAGTGGTTGATCCGAGAAATGGTTATGGTTTGCTGTGTGTTTCATTATCATTGGTAGGATATGAAAGTGTTGGAATGAGACTTTAGCTAATAAGAAGTTTCTATCGGTATATGGTTGTTTTGGACAACTATCATGAATGGGAGTTATCGCTGCATGTGTTTGAGCTATGTGGTATATCATAGAATTGCACCGGAGGTTGCAAGTATGGGTTATTACAGCTGGTTCGGACTTATCCTGAGTATAGATGTGAGGTTCTGGTCTTGCGTACAATTTTGGAAAGTGCGATGTGGTTCTACGAGTCATGGTCTAGGTGGGTTGTGAGATTTCAGCTATTGGTTGGCTTCTAGGACAACTCTGGGTACGCTCGAGGACGAGCGTTGGTTTAAGTTGGGGAGGATGTGATGACCCGAATCTGGGTACGCCGATTGGAGATCTTGCTATCGTAGCTGTGCCAGGTGACCGTCAGCGTTCGCGACACCGTATTTCTTCCATTGTTATTAAATTCCAACCTGTATATTACTGATTTTGTAAAAGTGTTAGGATTCTTTAGATGCTCGTGACTTGTGACACCCCGATTTCGGACTGAGTTGGGGATGGTTCCCTGTTATATCATTTTCTTCTGCACTTATGATAATGTTATCTATTGTTTGACTCATTCATGCTAAGTAATTGCTAAAAGAAGTATTGTTAGTCTGTTGGCTGGCCTTGTCTTCACGAGAGGTGCCATCACGATCGGGTTCGGAAATTGGGTCGTGACACTTAATGTCCCTCGTTAGAGAAGCAACCATCAGATATCAAGGCCATTGAAATGGATTTCATCATCGACATAGGAGAAGTAGAGAATGCTACAAATTTGGTGGTGAAAATTCAGTCAAAGCCCTTTTAACAACAGATCAACAAAAGTTATCACATTAAGGGCTTCAAATTCAAAAATAGAAGTATCATGATGGCTCAAACATCAGTGATCAAACAAAACTCATACAAAATTGACCTTAATGAACCTAAAAGAAAAGGTGACGAATACCACAAGAAAATAAAGACATTAAAAGATATGTCACAAAAGCACCAAGATAAGCAAGCTGCCTCTTTTATCTGAAAAAACAACACCAAAAAACAGAATCCTAATGCAACATAATAGTAAGATCATATCTTAACTAGTATAACATTATCTTGAATTCAGTCTCAGCCCAGTTAACTTCACATTAAACATATAGATCAGGTAAAACATTCCCACAAAGACCAGATAAAACTAAAATAAAAGAAGCACTTAATAGATCACAATATCAACAAATATTGGCTGGTGTTTCACAAAAAACCTCAATTCCCTGCATGTAACAAGAATAAATACATATAAATATAACTGAATACAACGCATATTTCATAGTAAATCTGACATGAATACATATGAATACAACTTCAAACACTTAGAAGTATAAATATAACTGAATAATATGCATATTTCATAGTAAATCTGATATGAATACAACTAAATACACTGACAAGACTAAATACATATAAAAACAACTGCATACAACACACATGACATAAATATATCATACATGAATACAACTAAATACAGACTGAAAATTTAAACATTTGAAAACAACAAATAAATATATTGAAATTAGAAGGAAAAACAGTGATGGGAACCTTGAAAAATCCTTTAAAATACAACTNAATACTCTCCATATGAATACTTTTCCCTATTTTAGCTGGTTTTCTTTTTTTGCTTGCTCTTCCTCTTGTTCTGTCGGACTAACTGTTATGGTAGCATGGGAAAAATCCACAACCATAGCAGCAGATACTTGACCAACTCCCTACTGTTCACGATGTTCTTGTGTCTCTTCACCAACAACAACAACAGTAGAATTACCTTCTGAACGAGTCCTTTCTGTACTACCCAACAAAAATGAACATAATTCGAAGTTGGGGATATCACTGGTGTCATGCGAAACATTAGGAAAATTGGGCATCTTCCTTATCTTAGGATTTGAAAGAAGTTGTGATGCATCAGATGAGATCTGCAAAATGAAGGAAAATATATATATATATATATATATAAATACAACTGAATACATGAATAATATAAATGAATTTCATCAGAAAATTACCTTTTCTTCGACTTTATCTGAGCTTTTACCTGCTTTAACCTCCTTCCCCTTGACAGATGATGCTTCAGAGATATGGATTTTCCTCTTTTTCGGAATGGAAAGTCTTGTCTTCTTCATTGATTTCTCGACTTGGGTTTCTTTGAGATTTTCATGGCGAGCTTTTGTTCTCTTCTCCAAAGCCATATTTTTGGCTAAACCTGCATCCAATTCCCCTTGAGTGACTTGCAAGGAGAAAGAGGGCCCATCAAAATTGAGAATTTTAGTGGGTATACCTCTAGTAATCAACTTGCGGGATGTATTCTCAGACATTGTGAGAATACGACTTCGGTACTGTTGATTAGATACAATTTGCGGAGTAAAGAGGTTGAGAATAAGCAAAAATGACGAAAATAAAAAAAAATACTTACCACACTACTTATAGAAACAAGTCAGTACAATGTAGATGAAGCGTTAGGGTTTACCCGAGATTGGGGAAGTAGGAAGTTGCGTTGTGGGTGAGAGGATTCTAATTTTTAGCACGATTACAGGGGATTTGGAATGAAAAATAGATTGTATCAATTTAGAGAGAGAGGGAGAACTTGTATTGAGAAGTTGTATGAAAAACGGTATCTATGAGAGAGAAAATATGAGAATGGAGATAGGAAAATAAAACATAGCGTGTATAATGGCTTAAGTATATGAGATACCCAAAATTAGAATTTTTGCTATAAATCATATAACATATCTATAGGAGGTAATTTATTGAAATGGTATTTATTTTAAATAAATAGGGGGTCAACCTATTCTATAGGAAGTAAAAATTTCAATTCAAAAATAGTACCCCCTCTATTGCAATTTATCTGAACCTATTTCCTTTTTGGTCTGTTCCAAAAAGAATTACCCCTTTCTAAATTTGGTAACAATTTAGCTTAAACTTACAATTCTACCCTTAATAAGAAGCTTTTATAACCACACAAATACTCTGGGCCCCTTTTTGGCTTATTTAGGACCAGAGATTCCAAAAATCTTCATTTTTTCTTAAACTCCGTGCCCCGTCAAACATGTTCACATAAATTGGAACATAAGGAGTAAGATTTTGCAAGTGGTAATTGAAAAATATCTACAGTTTTAAAAGGTAAAAATAGCACGGTATAGCTAGTTCTCGGATTGATAATTCAAAAATAGCCCGTGTTTACCAAGTCAATAAAAAATAGCCACTATTTTGCTGCAATAGAGATCTATCCAGCATAATATAATGGTGTTTGGTGCACCTGTGCATGAACTCTAGCATATTATGCTGGACCGGTATACTTTGCTGGCTCCAGTATAATATATTGGAGACTGGAGCACTGGTGCTCCAAACTCCAGTATATTATACTGCACCAGTATACTTGTTGGAACTCCAATATATTATGTTGTAATTCTAGTATACTTGTGCTGGAACTCCATCATATTATGTTGGAGTTCCAGCATACTTATCCTGGAACTCCAGTATAATATGCTGGAGTTCAAGTATAATTATGCTGGAACTCCAACATAATATACTGGAGTATTTTTCGGGTTTTAAACAATTTTTTTGCTCAGATTTATCTTTACATAAAAAGTGGCTAAATTTCTATTATTTTTGAAATTGGGCTATTTTTGAACGACCAGTTGTAAATCTGGCTATTTTTAAATTTCTCCCTTTTAAAAGTAATCGAAATTTAGTCGCTTTTCATGTAAAGATAAATTTGAATGAAAATATTGTTTAAAATCCGAAAAATATTCTAACATAATATACTGGAATTCCAGTATAATATTGTTATGCTGGAAGTTCATATACAGGTGCTTCAATCTCCGGTATATTATACTGGATCTTTTCATGTTGCAACAAAATGGTGACTATTTTTCAATAACTTTATAAGTGGTGGCTATTTTTTAATTATCCATCTGAAAATTGACTAGCCCGTGCTATTTTGACCTAGATCGAAAAAAATTGCTGGACTCTTTTAGGGTGGTCTTTTTGTTAGAAAAATTACAGAAGATTAAAAGAGAAATATAGCTTTGAGGCGTGAAAGATCACTATCTTTCAAGAGATATTGGCCATATACTCTTTAGGGGATTGCAAGCACTACTCTGTCAGGATACAACAAAGCCAGAATTACACTTGCAAATTGAATATCGTTGATCTTGGAGTCTCCTTGTATTTATAGAATTCAAGAGAAGACTTTTCAGAAAAGTCACACTCCTATACGAACAGTTATGTCTGTTCTATTTAAATTTAAATTTAAATAATCAGAAACTGCTAAAAAAATAAATACAAAAACAAAACCTTTATTTAAAGGTCTGACTCGGCCCGCGCCCAAGATCTAAGTCCAAGTCATATATATATATATATATATAAGTATGTCAAATACTCATTCTATATGACTTAGTGGGCTTAGCCTTTTAAAGCCTCAAAAATGACTTGAAGTCGCTGATGTGGGAAACCCCCACATATACAAACTAACTATGTCTAACAATCCCCCACTAGTTTGTATATGTATATGTATCATAATATCGTATATAATGGAAGTATCTTGTGTAGATTTGAACTTTCCACTAGTGTAAATACCGTAAAGTTGGATGAAGCTATTGGTATCTTAAGATTTGAACCATAACTCCTTTTGTCAAATCGAAAGTATCACACACACAATATTATTAAGCAATGAAACAATCCAGTGTAGAGCTCTAGCACTTTTATGGCCATGTGTTACTCCTGATTTTATGAATATTTATAAGACCAACCCTTTAAGTCTTATTCGAAGCGACACCACTTCATATTCATATAGGTAGAATTTAGACTTTATGTCCATGTTATTCAGACATTTGCTAATTCCATTATGAATTAATTCAATCTCTTTAAAGTAACAGTTTGCACTTTCTAGTTTGTCATTGTACCCCTGTTATTACAGGCACTTAACAACTATGTAGCTTGTCATATAATAGTAAACAGTACATTAGTATTAAGGCTCCTAAGAGAAGATCAGTACCTAAACAACGCAAATAACTTGTTATTACCCTTTGAACTTATAATATTAGAGTGTCTACTAACTCAAAGTTGGGTTCCCATCATTTGTGTTTTAATTTAAGAGTTTCAGTCTCATTCTTTCACTAGTATGTTGTACAGCTTCTTTTGGCAATGCCTTTGTAAGTGGATCAACCAAATTTTTATTTGATCTCACATATATTATAGTTATAGTTCTATTGGTAATTAACTCTCTTATATAAGCATGTCTTAGGCTTATATATCTTGATTTTCCATTATATATTTTATCATGAGTTATGCATATTGTAGTCTCACTATCACAGAATATAGAAATGCCTGGCATAGGTTGTGGCCACAACTTAATGTCTAGTAGCCATTTCGCTTCTTTTCCAACAGCTGCTAATGCAATAAATTCAGATTACATTGTAGAATGGGAAATGCAAGTTTGTTTTTTGATGCCCAACTAATGGCACCACCTCCTAAAGTGAATATCCAACCTGAAGTAGCCTTGCTATCATTAACATTTGTAATCCAACTTGCATCATAATATCCTTCCAATACGGTTTGGAAAACCACTATAGCAAGTACCCAAGTGTTTTGTTATTTTCAAATACCCAAGTACTCTTATTATCACTTTCCAATGGTCATTACTTGGATTACTAGTAAACCTTGAAAGTTTACAAACTGCAAATGCTATATCAGATCTAGTGCAATGCATTACAGACATCATACTGCCTATCGCACTTGCATACTCTGTTTGAGCTACTGTTCTTCCCAAATTTTTAGTTAATTTGACACTTCAATCATACGGAGTGTTAGACTCTTTTATGGCCAAATGATTAAACTTGCAAAGTATCTTGTCAATATAATGGGCCTGTGATAAAGTCACTTTATTATCTACGGTTCTTTTAACCTTGATACTTAAGATAATATCAACTTAATTTAAGTCTTTCATCTTAAAAATAGAAGTTAAATACTTCTTAGTTTCAGAAATTCCAAGCATATTCATACCAAATATCAACATGTCATCAACATAGAGACAAATGATAACTCCACATTCTTTTACAGATTTGGAGTAAATACATTTGTCAGCATGATTATGTATGAATCCATTAGACAGTATTATACTATCAAATCTTTCATGCCACTGATTTGGTACTTGTTTCAATCTATATAGAGACTTCATCAACTTACAAACTTTATGTTCATTTTCAGGAAGAACAAATCCTTCAGGTTGTTTTATATAAATCTCTTCGCTCAAGTTTCCATTTAAGAATGCAGTTTTACCATCCAATTGATGTACATACAGACCATATATAGATGCCAAATATAAAAGTACTCTAATAGATGTTATTATAGCTACGGGAGCATATGTATCAAAGTAGTCAATGCCTTCTTTTTGCGTGAAGCCTTATGCAACTAGTTTTGCTTTAAATATTTTTACATAACCATCCATGTTATATTTTCTCCTAAATACTCATTTACAACCTATAGGTTTAGACCCAGGAGGCAAATCAACTAAAATCCATGTGTTATTGGACATTATTGAGTCCATTTCATCATTGATGGCCTCTTTCCAAAAAGCAACATCCCTCCAAGCCATAGCTCCTTGTAATGTTGTTGGGTCATCTTCAATATTAAACAAGATGAGCATTTTATAACCAATAGATATTCTATCTCCTTCCACAAGAAAAACTATGGAATCTGAATAAATAAAATCAGAATCGAGGTGTTTTGCTTTTCTACTTCTTAGGCTTCTTCTAGCTTCTAATTGAGTATTGTCACTTTTCTCATTGTTAACAATTTCCGAGTATGACCTCTTACTCACACCAATATTACTTTGAATTGGTTCAACTAAATGCTCATCCGTAGTATCTTTTATAAAATTATTTTTTTATAAATTTAATATGAATGGATTCAACAATAGTATTAGATTCCAAATCTAATAGTCTATATGCTTTTGAATGTTGTGCATATCCTACAAAAATACTTTTAATTCCTCTAGGCTCTAATTTTGTTCTATGGTGATCAGGAACCTTATAATAATATATAGACCCCCATACTTTGAAATAATTTAAATTTGGTTTTCTACCATTCTAAAATATCATAAGGTAAAATATGCATACTTTTTGAAGGCTCTCTATTTAAACTATAACATGCAGTTAATAAAGCTTTATCCCATAAATTATGTGGTACGTGTGCATTTAAAATTATAGCATTAACCATATCCACTAAAGTTCTATTTTTTCTTTCAGCCAATCCATTTTGTTGTGGCGTATAGGGAGCACTTGTTTGATGTATTAAACCATGCTCTTCATGGAACTTATTTAATTCAGTAGGAAAATATTTTTCGTCCCTATCACTCCGAATTATTTTAATTTTCCTACCATTTTTATTTTCTACAACTGACTTATATTCCTTAAACTTCTGAAAAGTCTCATCTTTTGTTCTAAGTAAATAAACATATGTAAATCTAGAGAAGTCATTTATAAAAGTAATAAAGTATCATTTGCCCCGGCCCTCTAGTTAATTCACCGTTTAATTCACATATGTCAGAGTGTACTAAGTTTAATAATTCTGAAAATCTTTCAACTTTACGAAATGGTCTTTTTGTCATTTTTGCTTGTATGCAAATTTCGCATTTCCTTACATGTTCCGTTTTACATGATATATAACCATTTCTAGACATGTATTTTAAGGAACCAAAATTTAAATGACCTAATCTAGCATGCCATAAAATAGAATCAGACTCAACAATATAAGCAAAAACATAATTTATTTTATTGATACTAAATTTAAACATGCCATTACAATTGTATCCTTTTCCAACAAAGACACCATTCTGAGTTACTATTACATGATTAGATTCTATGACTATCTTGAAGCCTCTCTTAGATAGCAAACCAGCGGACATCAAGTTCTTCTTCATGTCGGGAACATGATACACATCCAGCAATGTTAACTTCTGTCTGGAAGTGAAATTTATCTCAACACTTCCCATTCCTGCAACATCAGTAGTCACTTGGTTGCCCATCAGAACCTTCTCAAGTTACTTTACTTCTGCATAGGTCTTGAACATGTTCTTTTCATAACAGACATGAACTGTGGCACCAGAATCTAACCACTAGTCTTGACTCTGACTAGGAGCAGCAGCCATGTTTAATTTTGTGACCATACTACATTGTACTACAGAGACCATTGCAACCGAGCCTTGAGAAGAACTTTCCACCATGTTTGCTTTCTCGGACTTCCTTGAATTTCCAGAATTTTTGGAATTTCCTGAATTTCCAAAATTCCCATGGTTGAAGTTAATTCCTGCTTTCTTAAACCTGTTGTCACGAATCTTGTGTCCTTTCTTCCCACAATGATGACACTTCAAATCATTTCGTTTCTTAAAACGAGGCTTGTTAGAAACTTTTAGATTTTTATTTCCATTTACTGTATCATTTTGACTAACAAAATTAACAATAGAACTCGAAGGTTGGACTATAGTGTCACGAGCACGAGTTTCACTTTCAATTTGAGGGTGAGTTCGAAATTGATCCACTGTTAATTTATCAAAAGAATGCAAGATTTTCTTTCTATAGTCATTCCAGGAAGAAGGCAATTTCGAGAGTATGGCACCTATCTGAAGTGCATCCGGAACTTTAACTTCAAGATCACTTAGTTTTGAAACTAAGATTTGTAGTTCATGAATCTAATCCATAATGGGATTTGTCTCAACCATTTTAAATTTAAAGTATTGTAAAGACAGAAATTTATCAATACCTCGTTTTTCATTTTCATATGCGGTCTGCAACGTTATCCAGATTTCTCTTGGTGATTTCAGATTGGAGTACAAATCATAGAGTCGATCTGTCAAAGTGTTCAGAATGTGTCCTCGGCGGAGCAGTTCATCATCTTGGCATTTCTTCCTCTCTGCTTTGGTATCTTCTGAATCTTCTTCAGCGGGCTCTGACATTGCAGGCAACATTGGATCAGGATGTAAAATATCTTTAGAGCAGTAAGCAAGATCATCTTGTCCTTCCAGCGAGTGAAATTCGATCCATCAAATCGATCTAGTTTGATGAATTCTTTTGGGTTCTCTACAACAGACTTAAACTTCTCCATAGCAGAATATCTCTTGAAAATTGTTAGAGAAATTACAAAAGATTAAAAGAGAAGTATAGCCTTGAGGTGTGAAAGATCACTATCTTTCAAGAGATATTGCCTGTATATTCTTTAGGGAATTACAAGCAATACTCCGTCGGGATACAACAAAGCCAGTATTACACTTGCAAATTGAATATCGTTGCTCATGGAGTCTCCTTGTATTTATAGAATTCAAGAGAAGACTTTTCAGAAAAGTCACACTCATATACGAGCAGTTATGTCTATTCTATTTAAATTCAAATTTAAATAATCAGAAACTGCTCCAAAAAATAAATACAAAAACAAAACCTTTATTTAAAGGTCCGACCCGACCCACGCCCAAGATCCAAGCAAGTCATTTATATATATATACTTTTAGAAGTATGTCAAATACTTATTCTATATGACTTAATTAGTGGGCTTAGCCTTTTAAGGCCTCAAAAGTGACTTGAAGTCACCGACGTGGGAAACCCCCACATATACAAACTATGTCTAACATTTTTAACTTTTGACCATATTTGCACTAGGCAGAAGTTTAAGCTTAAAAATTAAAAATGTTATTCATGAGGCAAGCAAGGGTAATACTTGTTAATTTGAAGTTCTTCCTAGGGAAAGCAAGGACGAAAATTCCCGATCGTCTGCTTTGAGGGCTATTTGTGTACTTCACCCACCTTTTGAGGACCACCGTTTAAATTTTGATCACAATAGAAAATTCATGGGAAAATAGCCTCTGACCAGAACTTTTTAGCACACTGGTCAAAATTTTAAGAAATGCTCCTAGCAATAGCCAGAATTTTTCTTAACAGATAGTTATGGTGATCGTCAAGATTTTAAATCTTCTGAGCTATGGTTAGACCAGCCACGTTGTATGGGGCAGAGTGTTGGCCGGTTAAAAACTCTCATATCCAGAGGATGAAGGTAGCAGAGATGGGAATGCTGAGGTGGATGTGCGGGCACACTAAGATAGACAAAATTATGAATGAAGATATTCGGAAGAAGGTGGGCGTGACATCTGTGGATGACAAGATGCGGGAAGCGAGGCTCAGATGGTTCGGGCACATGCGGAGGAGAAGCTTTGATGCTCCAGTGAGTAGGTGTGAGCGGTTGGCCGTGGTGGGTACGAGAAGAGAAGAGGTAGAGAGCGGCCTAACAAGTATTGAGGAGAGGTAATCAGGCAGTACATGGTACGGCTGCAGATTTTCGAGGACATAGCCCTTGATAGGAAGATTTGGAGGTCAAGCATTAGGGTTGTAGGTAAGGGGTTTGTAGAGCTTTCCTTACTTCATACTCGGGGTGAGGCGGGGTTGGATTATGGTTGATCTTAGATGACTTGCAGTTTATGTTGAGTCCATACTATCCTTGCTGTTTATCTTAGCCCCGGGCCTTAGGTTTTGGTTAATTATTGCATGTCATTTATCTTTTGGTTGTTATGTTTATGTTACTATTACGGTTTCTACTAGAGTTACTAATGAATTGTTTTTTCTTGTTTTGTATTTCCGTCTTTCTGAGCTGATAGTCTATCAGAAACAGCCTCTCCCGTATCTAGGTAGGGGTAAGGTCTGCGTATACATTACTCTCCCCAAACCCCACTTTGTAGGATTTTACTGGTAGCTGCTGTTGTTGTTGTAACGCTGAAAAATCCTGGCGATTTGTCAAGTTTTGTAGCAAATCTTGGTCTTCACCATATGATTGCCATATAAAAAACATTCTGGGGATCGTCCAGGGTGCTTCCCAAAATTGTAACCATCATGCTTCAAAATTCTTGACGGAGGTTATAATCCCAAGTCTTATCTTAACATTAAATGGCGGCATCGAATGATCGTATTTGTGCAAGTCACCCTTTAAACATCATTGTGTCTGGTCTCGATTATTTCATTGAGTATTTGTTATCCCCACCGCCACTTGAGTTGTATTTCTTTTTTTTGGTAAATTCAGATTTAAATTTAATATCTCACAACCGAAACTTATGGGGATTATTTTGGTTCTTGAAACATGCATTATCATTAATAATAGACTACTCTATCCAAAAACCTACAACTTAATTAATAAGTCTTTACCTTCTGCTTGATTACATGTTCTATTTTAAACCACTAAGAAATAAGACAAAGGAAAACAGAATAAATCTACCTATTAAGGTTTAGGTAGATGGAAAACATTTTCTCTTCATGAGAAGCTAGTTGAAGTGAACCAGTTATGGTCAATGGAATATATTTCTCTTTTATTGTACTACATCTCTAATTAACATTGCAAATATAATTCAGCAACACAAGCATTTCTCACACAGCTACTGTTTGGAAAATCTAATATATTTCCTAAGAATATAACAGGCCAGGTATCCTAACCGGACCAACTTACTGAAACTCGATTATTCTACTAGATACTTGCTACCTTCTACTAGTGCATGTACTGGATAACTTACTACACCCAAACTCGGACAAATGAGAAGAAATCACGTAACATTCTTTTTGGTCTCTACTAGGACCAAAAAGAATCTTCTATTTCTTTCCAATTATCATTTCTCACAGTAAGGGTGATGGTTACCAAAGAGGACAAAGGAGTGAGGAATCTTCATCACCAGACAATAATCAAGAACCATTAGACTTACATAAGTACTACCATTCAATTAGGGAAGTTGCTGCAACAGAGCAAATTTTTGGCAATCTACATATTTGCACCGGCAATTTACAAACCGAAACACGGTTACTTTATAAATTGCATGAAATAAAATAAAAAGGATAAAAATGAAAAAAGAGAGTATGTGGCCTCGAGGCCACCTCAAAACTACAGTTAGGTCCTCAAATTTTCTGCTCAATTGAGAAGGCTTTTTAACCAACTACTTGGTCCCTCTCCGTTCTAGAACATACTCATACGATGCACATCCCAGGAGTCGTCGCATCTTCAACTGCTCTTTGCCAACCATAAGAATTTCTGCATAATAAATAAAATTCATAAAGGCTAACAGAAGAGAGACAAAAATCTTTCACAACACAGTTATTCCAGCGTTACATGCATAACTATGCAAAGCCTGTAGTTTAGCCTTACTGACAGGAAGAACATAACTTTTCAGATAACTTATCCTACCAACTACATTTCAATCTTAAGCAAGTTGGGGTCAGCTATATGAATCCTCACAGTCCATGCCGTTCCATTCGAAAAATAAGAAGGATGAGTATGATGAATGTCCAAAAGTATCATATGAAACGAAAGGTTTTATGAAATGCTATAAAGAAATGTTTTTGGGAGATTTGTTGTGTATCCGAGAAGGTATCGGTCTCAAGGTCCTTTACCCAAAACTATACGTGCCGGCATAGGAAGACGATTAGGAATGTGTCCCTTCACACCTTCACACTATGATGAGATTATGTCCTTTAATTGGGATGAAAGTATTGCTAGCAAATTTATGTCGATTCACACGGCATTATGGTGAGACTTGGCCGATCGGGCTAGATCGGACGCCATTGCCGCACACATGGTGGTATTACATTTCCATGTCAGTAACTAATGATCTCCCAACAAAAAGATGACAATGATTATTTGAAAGGTATTACTTATGTTACACTCTCTTCTTATGTCAAAACATGTTATTTTAAAAAAAACGACTATTCAGATAAAACTTAAGCAAAAATCTTCAGCTTGCACTAAATCAACAAAACCCGTATGGTTAAATCCACAATGTTTTTAGGTCCACTATTCAGCCTAAAAGAAGCAACAAAATCTGTTGGAAGCAAAGTATGAGCGCTATTAAGATTTTTGCAGGTAGTAGGATCTTGATCTGCATCCTTAATTATCCAAAAAAAGTAAATTGATGTCCATTCTTAATTATAATAAATAAAAAAGAGCTTGATCATCTAAATAAGCTTGCAATATTGAAAGACTTGCAAGCAGAAGCAAAATAAACTAACACTAAATACGACACAGACAGATGTTAAATAATCTAATTCAAATATATGTGAAAATTGGAAATAGCCCCACTGGTTAATCAGTACAAGTAATTGTTTCGACTGCTGGATGCTGCTAGTTGGGGTCATACCTCACCAATTTCATTAGAAAGGGAAAAAAGAAACCTTAAGAAAAAAGAGACAAATTTTGTTCATAGCTGAAGTCTAGTTAGCTTCTCATAACTCTCGAAAACTGAGAATATTTTGGGACTGCTTATATAGACGATAGAACTACAGGCTAACAATTTAGAAAAGGAGAACCATTATATCTCAAGATCAAGATCTGCCCAACGTTTGATGTCCACAGTGCTACATAACCATTTACCAAATATTGGGGCTAATTACACAGGCTTCCTTATGGTTTTAGCTAGTGTCATGTTGCAGCTCGATGGATAAATTGACAGACAAATTTATCCATTTATGGTTAAAATATAGGGTCTTATAAAAGGGACGTTAGCGTAATGCTTAGCATTACATCATGGGCTCCTCAAAGGACATCTCTGTAATTAACTCTTTAGATTAATTTGTTGTTATTGAACCTACTGATTATGATAACAAGGCATTGAATCAACAACAACAACAACAACTACCCAGTATAGTCCCACAAGGTGGGGTCTGGGGAGGGTAATATGTAGACAGGCCTTACCCCCACCCGAAAGAGCAGAGAGGCTGTTTCCAATCGACCCTCGGCGCAGGGAAGAAAAGGGGGAACAACAAAAAAAACAAAAACAAAAGAGCATTAGTAACTCTAGCAGAAATCGCGTAAATAGTTACCTAAACATAAGAACCATAAATAAAATGGCATGCAGTAGTATCAAACAGTAACTACCATAAATAACTACCATAAGGGGGACACAATGCAATGCACAAGTCATCTATGGATCGCCCTGTCAAGCCTCACCCAGCCCCTGGAGAGAGTACGAAAAATTCTAGGAGCCCCTATCCTACAATCCTGATACTCGACCTCCAGACTCTTCTATCAAGGGCCATGTCCTCGGAAATCCGCATTCTAGCCATGTCATTCCTAATCACCTCTCCCCAATACCTCTTAGGCCTCCCTCTGCCTCGCCTCACGCCGACCACCGCCAGTCGCTCACAACTTCTCACCGGTGCATCAGGACTTCTCCTCTGCACATGCCCGAACCACCTGAGCCTCGCTTCACGCATCTTCTCATCCACCGGGGCCACCCCCACCTTCTGTCGAATAACTTCATTCTTAATCTTATCTAACCTGGTGAGCCCGCACATCCACCTGAGCATCCTCATCTCCGCAACCTTCATTCTCTGAACATGAGAGTTCTTCACCGGCCAGCACTCCGTCCCATACAACATGGCAGGTCTAACCACAGCTCTGTAAAATTTCCCCTTGAGTTTCTGTGGCACTTTCTTGTCACACAGGACTCCTGATGCAAGCCTCCACTTCGACCACCCCGCTCCTATACGATGAGTGACATCCCCGTCAATCTCTCCGTCCCCCTGAATCACCGACCCAAGATATCTGAAACTGTCCCTCTTGGCGATGACCTGAGATCCAATCTTCACGTCCCTGCCTACTTTGCTCGGCTCAGCGCTGAACTTGCATTCCAGGTATTCAGTCTTAGATCTGCTTATTTTGAAACCCTTAGACTCGAGAGTCTGTCTCCATACCTCTAGCCTCTCAATCCTAAAGCATAAAACCAAAAATTTGGTTCGCCCATAAAAAAGATAATTGTACACGAGTAAAAGAAAAGAATAGAAGACGGGAAAAAAAAAAGAGGAGAAGGGAAGACATCCCTAATGCAAATCTCAACTACCTATTTTGTGAGCAAAAATAGTCTCAAGCTTGCACCACTTTAACATGAGAAATTTCATGTTATG
The DNA here is from genome assembly GCA_026770625.1 of Nicotiana glauca. NCBI lineage: Eukaryota > Viridiplantae > Streptophyta > Magnoliopsida > Solanales > Solanaceae > Nicotiana > Nicotiana glauca. The sequence continues at coordinate 107,069 of MU714446.1, forward strand.
CCCAACACAATTGACACAAATTGTGTGAGGGTTGTTGTCTTTGTCTTTGTTTGACAAGTAGAGTTTGTGACCTAACAATTCAAGATTTTGGGTCCATAGACAAATCCTCACACAACTTGTGTCGGTTGAGTGAGACACAAAGTAAAAAATTTCCTTTAACACCGAGAGCAAAGAAGATACAGTTGACTAACTCTTGCCATAGCTGACTTTAAATGGGATACTTAACAAAGAAAGTCAAATATGATAAGATGCTAAAACACACAATCGTTGGGGCGGGCAACAGATACTATGAGTAGCATCTATAAATCTGCAACAGGGGAGTATCCTGCTTCCATAAATTAGTCTCACTAATTCTGCACAATAATGTTTAAAAATGCAGAGCAAACTGCTTTTTTTAGTTTTATTCATCATCGTCAATCGTCTTAATTGTTCAATTACCCATTAAAAATGAAAGATAGCAACAGTCTCAGTACGATCATAGCATTCGTAAACATGCTATTTTCCATGTATAGCAAACTTCTTTACGCATATATGCAAATACTTCATATTGTATTAGTTGTTTAGACTTGGTGACCTTTCTCATAGAAACATGTGTGCCCAGATGAATGCAATCATTTTCTCTTCAAAAGAGCATCTAAAGTGATGGAAGATGCAACTGGGAGAAAGATGTGGAAGCTTCTTTTCACTAAACAAAGAGGCTCTAACACAGCCTATTGCCTTCGCGTAATCCTATGTCATTTTATTGATCCTGGAGAAAGATAGCAGACAGCTTTATAGTTCCTTGAAATTTGGAAAAACAAGACAGCAACACAGGGGAAAAGAAAAAAATATCTTATCATTACGCTAGGTTGCGCGGACTCTCCAAAATGATGTCGTACCCGTGTCGTCGGATCCTCCAAAAATACACTATTTTTGGAGGATCCAACACACACCCGATAACATTTTCGGAGAGTCTGAGCAACATAGTCATTATGTACCATTTCCCTTCTTTCACTCTCCTTTTGCTTGCTTTGAAAAGTCTCAATATTATACTTCAATTTTCTTTATATAACAACCACTGTTATATGTCACTGCTAATGACTTCTTCACAAGCATGGAAGTAAAAGAAAATAAAACATAAGGTGGATTTAGAAATTAATTTATGTCAAAAGTTGGATTCCATGGTAACAGTTGCTCAAATATAAACTTTCAAATCAGCAAAGGATCTTCCAATTGGTAAGAGCATTTTAGAATAAACCATATAACAAGGTTTTAGTCATGTTCCCTGACCCAAAACGCAAAAAAAAAATAAAAGTAAAACCCAGCAGCAAAAAACGTGAAAGCTGTTTCCAGCAAAATCATATTTTGTGGCAATTGTTTTACTTCATATCCTAAAAGGAAAAAAGAAAGAAATAAATATTTAATTGTTCATATGACATCCTAAAAGATTCTTCTGCCTCAAAGAGTGTCTTGGTAACTTAACAGTCAAAATCATCACTTTTAAAAAATAAGACATATTTATCAACAAAATGGTCGCCACAAATTCAATTGTGACTAACTTTATCTACCCCACAATTTTTCTTTATAACACATTGAACTTGAAAAGAGGAGAAAAAGTAGTTGAACGTCACCACTATTTTTCCCAAAGAAAGTTAGATATGGAATCATGGGAAAGAAAAGGTGGGAATTCCGGAAAACTGTGAGAAGGGGAATCAAACTAGACATGAACCATCAAGGAACTTAAAGATATGAGAAGAGTAGAATGATATTTGAATCAATTTTGTATTTAGACTTGGTTATATGTTAAAATAATACTTAAAGATATGAGGAGAGTAGAATGATTAAGCAAAATTCACAATAACGTAAAACAATTATTTAATGTTTGCTTCACTTTTGAGATTGGACGGATTAGATGAAAAAAGTAGATCAGGCAGAATGAGAGAATGAAAGTTACATACAACACTTACATCTTTAAAGTGATTATACTTTGAGAAGAGCAGGATAACGTGAAAGCAACTACAAAATTTAACTTATCTTCACTTCTATGTCATGAAATCAGCCGATGAATCAATAGTTTATAGCACGATATTCTATAATTTAACAGCATAAGTGTTGCATATACAATGGGAAAATAAGATTGCATCAAGCTACTAACCTTGGGTGCTCTGGGAGAGTGTAGCTACAAGCTATCGATTTTGCCTCATAAAAACCGAGGCTTTCTATCTGTTGGCTTCAGTATCTGGAACGAGCACATTAAACTTTCATCAACACTCATCATTGCACCAGCATTATCAAATTCACCACAGTAGTTTGGGGCCGAAAATATCGTCACTAGCTGCCTTTCCGCAAAAAATTCATAACCATCTTCAACAACCTAGGTTGAAAATATTCTGGTCAAATCAATACTGGAAAAACATAACGGAAAGACAAAAAGAAATCGTATAAATACCTGGTGGGCACGACAAACAAGGTCCATATCATGTTGCATCAAGAATTCTGCGACCTTATCAGGACCAAAAGTATATGAAACTCCCCGATCATTCATTCCCCAACCTTTAACTTCCCGGCTAGGATCTGACCAAAGTAAATCACAAAGCAAGCCAGAATCTGGAACATCAGTTGGACGAGGTAAATTTCTTATCTGATCTAAGTTTGTTAGGTCTGGAGAAAGACCACCGTGCATGCACAGTATTTTCTCGTCTATGAGAGCAGCAACGGGAAGACAATTGAAACATTCAGTGAAGCATTTCCATAGCTTCACGTTGAATCGGCGCTTACATTCATCATAGAATCCATAAATCCGATTAATAGAAGCACATTCATGATTTCCTCTCAAGAGAAAGAAGTTCTCAGGGTATTTAATTTTGTATGCAAGTAGAAGGCATATTGTTTCCAAACTTTGTTTGCCACGGTCGACGTAGTCCCCTAAAAACAAATAATTAGCCTCGGGAGGAAAACCCCCGTATTCAAAAAGCCTCAAAAGATCACCATATTGGCCATGAATGTCACCTAGAATCCAGAGCCAAAAAAACAAAGAGAGAGGGAAAAGGAGACAGATTTATCAGTCCAAAGTATAAAAAACACAGTTTTAAACCAAAAAACCCATGGATAAGACAATGAAACTAAAATTTTATTAATCGAGAAAAGCCACCTATCATAAAATAAACAGACTTCATGAAATAAGATACTAATAGTGATACAATATTTCAAAGGAAGCACGCTAGCAACGACAATATAAGGCACATAAATTAAGAATCATGTAAACACTAACACTATTAAAGCTCCACTCTTTAAAGATAGACAAGACTAATTACAATGACAACGAAAGAATTCATTATCTACTTGCTTTTCCACATCTAACCACTACAGCGATTTATAACCTTTTTATAGAAAGAATTATGCCAAGTGTCATACCATTAGTTCATTTTATGGCAGCGTGTATGCAGAAAACAACCATCAGTAGAAGGCAATATACCATATCAAAGGAAACAATAATATGATCCAAAACCACATGTAATATTATACTCCTCGGTCCTCGCCCTACATATCAACATTCTCCACATTTTACATTAAGGAAAATAATGAAACCAACTACCCGCACGCCACAAGTGCACATAAGGTAATTAACTCAAATGTTAATGAGTGGGCAAGCCCGTGCACAGTCAAGTTAAAAGAACTAGATAGAACATGCCAGTACTATTTGCTAACCTAGACACAAAAGACACAAGTAGATTGTACCTTCGTAGAAAATTAGAGAACCTCTGGTGTTTTTCTTTTTCAAAAAAAGTTAGCGAACCTCTAGTATTATTAGATATTAGACCAAAAACAGGTCCAAGTGATGCAAAATTGATACAGAGCTCCATACAGCCGACTCAAGTAGTATGAGATTGAGGCATATTAGTAGTTGTTATTGTTGTATAAGCTTCTTTTTATGAATTAAGGGTTTTATTGTTACATAAACTTAGACCAAACAACTTTTCGTGTTGTGTTACACGATACATGCTCTATAGATTAAGAGCAACCTCACCAAACTTCCCAAATTTTTTATCAGATAAAATTTCCAAATTCATCAAATAAAAGTTAGTCATATTTGGGGGAATATAACAAATATCTCATAAAACAAAACAAAGTCTTTAAACCTACAAGCATCAAAAGTACACAAATCAATATGCCACTCAATCAATCACGCCTCAATTCTACACAAGTTGGGGTCGACAATATTTTTTTCTTTTTTTGACGAAGGCAGTGTCTGGACCCGCTGCACGCAACTAGACTATTCCACCTGGTACCTGTTACCTCCCACCAGCATAGCACCAGCATAGGTACCGAAATAAATCTATCCACCATGAAGGCTTAGACAAATGAGAAAGAAATCATCAAGTATTTTTTGCCGCCGCTAAATATGAATCGGCTATATATACATTTTCCTACATATGGAAAGAAAAAAGAGGTGGGAAGAAAGAGTTTACCACAGATCTTGATGGGGGCTTCGAGTTCAAGAAGATTAGGCTGCTGAAGGAAGATTTCCCTTGAAGCACTACAAAGTGAACGGATCTCAGCTTCTGAAATCTGAACCTGCCTCACTGTTCTTGCATTCCTAAACTCCAATAATCTGTTTATTATATCATCAAGAACCCCTGCCTCTATTAATCCCTGCCCCTGTACCTGCTGCTCGTTATTTTGTGCCATTCCTTTGTTTCTTTCTCGACCTGGGGTTTCCGGAAACACTAGAAAAACAACAAAAGGAAAAGGGGAAAACAAGAAAGGGTGCAAAAAAGGGTGTTTGTATTTTCTTTTAGAATGAAGAAAAAAATTGTAGATTAGATATTGATGGGGTTTCAAGAAAACACTATAAACAAGCTAAAAACACCCACAATCCAAAACAAACTAAATAACAAAAGGTCAAGGGAGAAACAAGAAAAGGGTGTTTGTATTTTTCTCTTAGAATCGATGATTACAAGAGAAAAAGTTGTAGATTTGATATTGATGGGATAATATGGATAGTTTTCTTGAAATCATGAATGATGGAGGAATGAAGATAGAAAGGAGATTATTACTATATCTATAATCTTGCTCGTGTGGCTCTCTCCTTGATAATTGCTAAATCTAACGTTGTTTTTGGGTTGCAGCGTGTAAATGTGTCATGAATCATGTGGGGAGTGTGTGGGTGTACCCCTTGTTGAGGTCATTGCTCATTGGAGGACGGCGCCATTTCCTAATAAATCCCTTTGCTTTTTAGGTTTCAAAAATATTTCGTACGACCTACCCTAAATTTAAAATAAAAAATTTTAAAAGAAAAGGAGAGCAAGAAAAGAAATTGTAGCCCTAAGCTTACTATGTGTTCTATTGTCACACCCTAAAGTTCCAATCAAGGAATCGTGACAGCGCCTAACACCGCTTGCTAGGTAAGCCAATAGTTAACAACATTAACATAAGCAAAATTGAACATCTAACAGCAGAATATATCAATAAAAATAATAAAGCTACACAAATAACATAATAAGTCTAAAATTACTATAACTAACATGAACATCTCTCGAAAAGAGTACTAAATATAAAGTCTGAAATTAAGTACAATACTTATATTATACAATAAATAGTAATAAAAGGTAGGAAAGGGACTCCAGGGTATGTAAGCGGCGTACAGCGCTATCTCAAACCTCCTGATAAATTCAAGCTAATCAACCTTGTGAGCATAGCTAAAACCGATGTCGAAATCTGCACAAGAAGTGCAGAAGTTTAGTATCAGTTCAACCGACCTCATGTACTCAGTAAGTATCGAGCCTAATTTCGACGAGGCAGTGACGAGATTATGGCAAGATATTTACTTATAAACATGTGCAAGTTATAAGTAGAAAGCAATAGCAAAATAACGAAAAACGAATAAAAGCATAAGATAAATTGATGATGTCTCTCCATAATCGTATCAAGTATAAGCAATATTCTCTGGTTTTTGGCTGCTATAACATTCTCAGTGCTAATAATTTTATAACCCATCTGCTAATGTAACTGAGTAGTCTAACCAAGATCAAAATGTCAATGCGTTAGGGTGTATATTTAATGCGAGAAGTGAAAAGCACCTTATTAAAATGTTGGCTCAAGTTAAAACACGGATGCACCATCCACATTGCCGAATGATATATCAGTATGTATTAGAACATCTATCACAAGAGGAAAGTTATTGATAGGAAAGTTAGGGGGGTTGGGAATTTCTCAACTTTTTCTTCCAAACGTAATTTCGTTTGTAGAACATCATACTTCGAAAAATAGTTAAATGAATATACTTTTTACCGCCAATTCTAGGACCTCAGGTATTAACCAATAGTTATAAAAAAAAACTCTCTCTAGGATGTTCCTCTCGCCTCTCTCTAAAATCTCATCTACCTTCATCTTTCATTATACTTTACTTTCCAACCCACATTCAATGCAAACCCCCCGTGTTAGTTAATCAACTGTCTTAAACCATGGACCCACCAAATCCTCACAATATGAAAATTGACAAAACGAGACATCTAATCGTCACTCAAATCATTCCTTCAGACACTTACCTGAAATTTCCATTTACCTACTTACATATCTAACACCCAATCCATCAACGACACAATAGACTTAACAGATGAAACATCAAATAAGGAAGGCTTAGATAATTTTATTTCGTTAACGACTGTGATAAATATCGATTATACACTCCATGGAAAAATTCAATCATATTTAAAGTTTTTGGTAAAACGGTTGGGCACCAAATGCTAAAAATTAAACTCACAAATCTATGGAAACCTTCTGAAGAATCCATCTCATAGACTTGGGATCCAACTTTTTTCTTATAAAAATTCGTTATGAGGAGAATATGTTTGAGGCCCTACATAAAGGACCTTGGTTCATATTAAACCACTTTCTTTTTGTTCGTCACTGGGAGTCTAAACTCATTGCTTCATTAGCACAACTAACTTATGTTTCTCTGTGAGTACGTTTACCAGAATTTTCGATGGAGTTTTACGATTTTGAAATACTGAAAAAGGTAGAAAATAAGATAGGGCAACTCTTAAAGGTAGATACTTTTACGAGCACTACTACAAGGGGTAGGTATGCATGCATCTGTATAGAGGTACCCCGAAAAAACCATTAAAAACACACGTCCATATAGGAGCTCACAAACAGATCCTTCTTTATGAAAGTCTAAATCTACTATGTACAAAGTGTGGCAGATTTGGGCACGCAAGCTGGAACTGCGAATTTGCTCCAACACCACCCCTAAATTCTCTCCCTTCCATACCTATCAACACATCTAGTACTACCTCCACAATCTCCATGAATTGCTCGGAGTGGAAAATTATCACGTTTCCTAAAAAACTAATACAAAATATAGTCGGAACACCCAATGTCGACTACAAGTTGAAGCTCACAATTCTTCTACAGTTGCTCACTACACGCAAACGACGTAGGGAAAGGCGGTGAACACGTCAGATATACAGGTAAAGCCATGTAAAGTAGGTAACCCTACTACAAATCACGCATGGGCCAAAACTGTTAATAAAACATGTTTGTTATCTAACCCATAAACTTTTTTAACTAAGAATACTTTTTGCAATTTAGAAAGTTTGGAATCATCAGTTGAAGCTCTAACAACTTGGCCTACTAACCCATCACCTAGTGGACCTATAAGCCTAATACTAGCTAACCCTATACCTACATACTACAAGAAACCAATACTATCCTTACTACTACACCACATACACACACTACCACTATCACAGACTCCCCTCCGATCAACCATAATATAACAGTACCACAAAACTCTAGCAAACATGCAACGACCTTGGTACACGACCTTCAAAGAAAACACACAGATTAACAACCAGCACTTCCACTTCCCACGCCTGATAATGAGCGGACCACCTCATCCAAACCCTACAACACCATTGATATACACCGCACAAACTCCACCACTGAACTATCCACTCCAGTCATGGTTAGAGATGGGTCTACAGGGATACGCTCTGATCTTCACAATGAAAGCAAACAACCAAGAAATAATTCTATTGGTCCAAAACCCAACTCACCTAGCACAGATAGTAATAGAGGTTATGAGATTAGGGATGGAGGCAATCTCTCAGAATCAGTGGTCCAACACTCAAACACCCTTACTGCTCGACCACAACAGACCTTTATCCTCAGCAACATCACCATGGGCACACCCACCAACTCTCCCACTACACAATCTCAACCAGATCCTGGGATTGCTCCTATTCTATCCACAACATCACACATGGATGATCTACGCCCCATAGTTTTAACACATGAACTCACTCTCACCACCACAATCTATTTTGTCTCCAACAAGCATACATGATCCACTATTACCACTTCTAAGTCATCCCATCACTCAACATCCGTCGCCCAATGAACTAGGAGAGCAAGCAAGGCTAGAGCTAGCACAAATAATGGAGGAGGTGAGGGAAACTTGGAGATAGTTCATTTGGCTAAAAGGATTCTATCTCTACAGCCTCAAAGAGCAGTACACAAAAAAATTCATACTCAAATGCCCTCTAGAGCTAACAACATGCAGTGTCAACTTCAGAGCAAATACAAACCCAGAGGAGGGGAAATATGTCATGGTCATAATCCCCTCCCTATGACAGACCACTCCAAGTATCCCTCAAACTCAGGCTCCATTGGGAGTGATGAGTGACATTGCTGACCTAGATTAAGCTATCAACCCACAACTTATCATGATTTTCATTGTATGGAATTGTAGAGGTTCAAACAATGCGGAGTTTAAAAAATAATTTCGCTCACTCTTAGATAATTATAGGCCAGTCTTAGTTGTATTACTGGAGACACGCATGCACGATCACACTGTTTTGAAGAATGATTTCAACTTCTCTCAAATGACACAAGTTGAGGCACAGGGAAAGTCCGGTGGAATAGTCATACTGTGGAAAGCTGAGCTTGTAACTGTGGAGGATCTTAACGTGACCACACAGGAAGTGCACTGCATGGTCGAGGTATAGCCTAACCCTACTAAGTGGTTATTCTCGTCAATATATGCTAATAACTCTACTTCTTTATGTAAAATAATTTGGGAAAATTTAAAATGCATTCATGATTCCTATAGGGGTCTTTGGTTAGTTGGGGGAGATTTTAATGAGGTAACTAGAGAAAATAAAAATTTTGGTGGAAACCCTATTAATAATACAATGGTGGATACCTTTGCACATTGTATAAACTATTGTAAGCTAGTAGACCTAGGGTTTAAGGGTAGCCGCTATACATGGACAAATAAATGCCGTAATGGATATACTATCCTACAGAGATTAGACAGACTCCTAGCAAATTATGATTGACTTCAATTGTTTCTAGAAATAGTAGTACAACACCTCCCTCGTACATACTCGGACCATTGCCCTCTACTTGTCATACTAGAACCACACAGAACACCTAGGAACAATATATTTTGTTTTGAGAAAATTTGGACAACACATCCAACTTTCAACACTGTGATTCAGCAATCATGGCAAAATGCCTCTTCACTAGTTGAAGCTACGTCTAACTTTCAACATAATGTCACTTTTTAAATAAACAGACTTTTGGAAATCTTTTTCAAAAAAAAAAAAACTAAACTACTAGCTAGAATTAATGGAATTCAAGCCTCGATACATTACCCCACTAGCACTTTCCTCCAAAATTTAGAAATTCAATTAAATCATGAATTTAGTGGATTACTAAAACAAGAGGAAGACTTTTGGAAACTAAAATTAAGAATCCTTTGGTTAAATGAAGGTGATGCTAACACCAAATTTTTTCATATGTCTACCTTACAGAGGCGTAGACGTAATTGCATCAATGCTTTAAAAGATAGTGCAGGAAATTGGACTTTTGATCCAACACAAATTCACCAACAAATATTTCTATAATACAATACACTATTCCAAACACAACACTCCCTAGGTAACAAAATAAACATTAGATCAACAACAATTGCTTCTTTAAACTCTTATGATCAACAACAACGGGCATAACCCCTAAATTTAGTTGAAATAAAACAAGTTCTATTCTCCTTTGAAGGCACTGGGGCCTGATGGACTCCATCCTTATTTTTTTCAAAAATATTGGAGAGAAGTGAGTCACTCAGTTATAAATTTTGTTACATTGCTTTCAACCAAAGTGAAATTCCTGAAGAAATTAATAAAATATATTTGTTCCTAATACCAAAAATAAAAAAATGCCACTTCTATCACCCAATATCGTCCTATAAGTCTTTGCAATACAATATACAAACTAATTACAAAATTAATTATAAACCGTATCAATCCATTCATACATAAAATCATAGGTCCTACACAATCCAGTTTCCAACAAGGGAAGCGAGCTTCTGACAATGCAATCAATGTACAGAAAATCCTTAATCACTTCAAAAATAAGAAAAGAGGACGAACGGGTCAGATGCTTCTAAAACTAGACTTGGAAAAAGCTTTTGATAAACTTGAATGGTCACTTATAAAAAACACACTCCACTACTTCAACCTACCAAACAATCTAATCTCCCTAATAATGTCTTGCATTACATCGTCTTTCATATTTATATTGATAAATGGATCACGTACCAACTATTTTCAACCATCTAGGGGTATACGACAAGGAAATCCACTATCTCCTTATATTTTTATTATATGTCTGGAACGTCTCTCAGGAATATATCCCAATCAGTAGATTACCTTGCAAACTCATACAAATTTCTCAAAATGGACCGCAATTATCGCACATATTTTTCGCGGACGACATCATCCTCATCTCTAAAGTAAATAATACAAGCTGCAACACTATCATTGACATCCTTAATAACTTTAATAATGTATCAGGCCAAACTATTAATTTTCAAAAATCAAGAATATTCTTCTCGAAAAATTATATTGCTGAGGGCCATAAATCATATACTATATTGCTTTAGCATGAATTAAGGTCTACACTTTAGAAAATACTTAGGCTTCCCCATGTTTCAAAAGAGACCAAATAAATCAGACTTCCAATTCCTCATAGATAACTTCAAGGCCAGACTTGCATAATGGAAAACTAATTTCCTATCACTAGCTGGTAGAGTTACTCTCATTAGATCTACCCTTTCTAGTTCGCCTAACCATATAATACAATACATTTCGATTCCTAAAAATATTATCAATAAAATGGAGCAATATATACATAATTTCCTTTGGGGTACTACCCCCCAAAAAAGAAAAATACACATAGTCAGCTGAAAAAAAGTCACTACACCAAAAATTTTGGGAGGCCTCGGTATACATAGACTTGAATTAAAAGATAATTCTCTATTATCAAGACTGTCCTAGCACCTCTTTCACCCACCCAATCAACTTTGGGCTAACACTCTTATACAAAAATATAAGCACAAACATACAACAGGAGAGTTTTCTAATACTTGGCACAATATCATATTAGACTGGGAAAAATGCCAACATAGAATCCAATGGCAAGTGGGTACCAATTCTAGTATCAATTTCTGGAATGATGTTTGGATTGCTCCAACACCACAATTAGATCTTTAATACATGGTCCTATCCTATCCCTTTAAACCACACTACAAGGATAAAGCTCAAAATGAATGGAACTGGGCAGAATTCCCTTTTAGCATTATAAGCTATTTAAAAAATAATATCAATAGGATCAATGTGCCAGTCTACACAAATAAATTTGACAATATATACTGGGGTTCATCAAACCAAGAAAAATTTACCGTGCAATCAATGTATTCGAAGTTATTACAACAGGACATAAACGCAACAACACACACACACTATATAATTGGATTTGGAAGATTCCAGTACCATCAAAAATTAAAATATTACTATGGCTTACAATGCAAAATAGGCTACCTACAAGGCACTATCTGCACAATATAGGTATAATCCTAGATGACCAGCACCAAATATGTAAGAGAGATCAAGAAATTATTAACCACATGTTTTTACACTATCCTAACATACAATAGATGTGGACACACTTAGGACTAATAGAGGTTATTAATCATATTGGTAGATTTTCACAACCTTCGGAATGGTTAATGAGTCTTATTAATACTAAACGAAATAACATGACTTATTGTATCAATAATAAAACTTTTATTTTCTACGCATTATGGCACATTTGTATTGCTCGTTGTGAGCACGTGATTTTTACTCTCACGACAATTACTCCCAAAAGTATAAAATAAAATAGTTTTGTGTTGCATTTGATTTTTGTGGATTATGTGTCATCTTTCTTTAGCATTTGTACGTGTGTGTTTATTTGTTTAAATCGATTAAAAATACAAAAAATACGTGTTGCGTGCATTTAGGAATTAATTAGCCATAAAGTGGTTAGAAGAGAAGTTACAAAAAAATATGCATTAGTATCCGTTGTCATTTGAGTAATTTAAAATGTGTAACTTGCTTAATTATTTATGTGCTAATTAATAGGTGTGTATTTTCATCTCTTTTAATTTGATAAAATGTGTTTAGATTAAGTATTGGCTAAGTAAGAAAAATGGGAAAGTGGCTAAA
>MU714447.1:0-10365 GCA_026770625.1 Nicotiana glauca
ATATATATATATATATATATATATATATATATATATATATTTTCTTGTAGTATATATAGTATGTTTGTCACGACCCAAAATTCACTAAGGGTCGTGCCGGACACCTCTGTCAGGCCAACCAACTAAATTTTCAATTAAATCCTCTTTTAATTCTTTTTAAAATCTAAGATTTCTCCTTCCATTTGTTCATAATTAAAAATAATCTTTACTTCAATTCAAATTAAACAATAGATGATTAGTACGAATCTTTCGAAAATCATCCTAGAACCTGGTGTCACAAGTGCATGAGCAACTGCCGATAAGGAAAATAAAGTACAAAATCTGTCCGAAATACAGTGGGCAGGGAATAATATACAAATGCTGAAAAGGAACTACACTAGCTGCGGTCGCCTCGAACAATGCAGCTCACCTAGTCCCAAAATCATCTGCGCTGCTACGCCCAGTAGGCTGCTAGATGTATCTATACCTGTGCAACAAAAATGCACAGAAGTGTAGTATGAGTACGTAATCAATGTGTACTCAGTGAGTATCCCGCCTAATCCCGAAGTGGTAGAGATGAGATGGTCAACTTTGACGCTCTCTAATGGTCCAATAATGATATATATATATATATTAAACATTTGATTTATTTTATAAACATGATTTTTAATCCAGATAGAGGAAACAAGTGAACACGTAATTCTTTCATGGGAAAATTTCCAGAATTTCCTTAAAATATAATCCAAATATTTTTAAGCCATAAAGAGGCAATAATAACTCAATTAAGTTCAGGTAGCAACACAAGCATGCGCAAATCACACCGAGGTGACGGCCCGATCCAACATAAATAAATGTGCACTTGCCGAGGGTCGACGGCGCACATATAGATGCATCTATTAATATGCCGAGGCGTTCGGCCCGTTCCAAAATAAACACAGACAGACAGTCAGTCAAGAAGTCAACATGGAGCAATTATTCAAGAAAGGACAATTCTATTTAAAAATTTGAGGAAACGAAGCTTAAGTCTTTTTAGAAATCCATTCATTAATTTAATGTGATTAAAATAATTCAAGTCATCAATGGGTTCACAATTAATCCAAATATAACATGCTTTTAGGTCCTAGACTACCTGGACAATAGCATAATAGTAGCTATGCACGGACTCTTGTCACCTCGTGCATACGTAGACCCCACAAATAGGAGCATATAACCAATTTAACTCACCTATAGGGTAAATTCCCCCTCACAAGATTAGAAAGGAGACTCACCTCGCTCCGACGACTCATAACCGTCATTCTACATTCTTCCGAAGGCTCGAATCAACGCACAATGCTACAAAACTAGCCAATGGTCATACAAATCCATTAATATATGCTCAATTAAATGCTGCAACCCAATTTGCAACAATTCCTAACCCCGAACGAAAAGTTGACAAAAACGCCCTCCGGCCCACGTGCCCGGAATCTGAAATTTTTTGAAGATAAACTTTGACCATGAACTTAGGAACTCAAATATATAATTTTCTCTAAATTCCATACCCGAAATCGCGGTCAAATTCTAAGAAATGTAAATTTCTAGGTCTTCTACCAAAACTTCAATATTTCATAATTTCCTTGCCTAAATCCATGTATAAACTTGTATTTAACTCAAAGCTAGCATAAATTACTTACCTCATGACAAGTGACGAAAATGGCACCTCAAAGATGCTCCCCATCGACTCCAATGGAAGAAAAATGAGGTTGAAATGAACTCAACCCCGAACTTAAAACATCTCACTGCCTTATCTGTTTCCGCTTCTGCGAAAATATTTCCGCTTTCGCGGTTTCGCTTATGCGGAAAAAATAATGCTTCTGCGGTCCTAGGCTCCAGCCCAATTTCTGCTTCTGTGAAAGGCCCACCGCATATGCGGTTTTGCTTTTGCGGATCTTGGGCCGCTTCTGCGGATAACTCACCAGGCCCTCCAATCCGCTTCTACGACTCTTCGACCGCAGGTGCGGTCCTGCTTCTGCGGCTGCTCGACCGCATCTGCGGTCCTCTCAATTTTGGTCCTAACCGCTTTTGCGTTTCAATTCTTTGCCTCTGCGGGGCCGCTTCTGCGGTCCCAAATCCGCAGAAGCGGAAATACCATAAGCAGCAGCTCTAGCTCTTCTTCAAACTCCAAATTCGATCCGTTAGCCACCTGGAATCCACCCGAGGCCCCCGGGACCCCAACCAATCATACCAACTAGTCCCAAAATACATTACGAACTTGCTTGAGGCCTCAAATCACATCAAACAACACAAAAATCACGAATTACACCCCAATTCAATCTTTATGAACTTTAGAATTTTCAAACTTCTATTTCCGATGTTTAAACCTATCAAATCACGTCCGATTGACCTCAAATTTTGCGCACAAAGCATATTCTACATTACGGACCTGCTCCAACTTCAAGAATCGGATTCCAATCCCAATATCAAAAAGTCCATTTCCGGTCAAACTTCTCAAAAACCTTCAAATTTCTATCTTTAGCCAAATGGCTTCAAAATGGCCCACAGGCCTCCGAATTCACTTCCGATCGCGCTCCCAACTCCAGAACCACCATACGAAGCTACTCCCAGTATCGGAATTCCAAACAGACATCGATAACTCTAAAATACACTTCAAGCCAAACTTAAGAAATTTCTTCCAAAATTCTAACTTCCACAATAGGCGCCAAAACACTCCCGGGTTATCCAAAATTCGATCTGGGCATATGCCCAAGTCCGAAATCATCATATGAACCTGCTGGAACCTTCAGATCTTGATTCCGAGATCGTTTACTTAAAATTCTAATCTTAGCCATTTTCTCCAACTTAAGGCTTCTGAAATGAGAATTTTCATTCAAATTTAGATCTTCTTGAATTTCAATTCCGACCACACGCACAAGTCAGTATACCTTAAATGGAGCTGCTCCTGGCCTCAGACCGCTGAACGACGCGTTAGAGTTCAAAACAATCGGTCGGGTCGTTACATTCTCTCCTACTTAAACATACGTTCGTCCTCGAACGTGCTGAGAACTATACTGAAGTAGTCTGAAATCGCTGTTTAGCACCTCATGCACCTTCCTGTGCTACCACAACTTAGCTGAGCACAGTAGCTCGATAAATTCTGAAGATATTCCCTATTATTCAAGCAAATAAGACTTAGAGCCCGATTCCAACATCCGGAATTCTATGCCAGGCCTGTTTCCAACATACGATCGCCATATCAATCACTACACGTAGCACTCAAACCTGACTGCATAACTTTGCTGGATTCACAACTTGCACCACTTTACTCATAGGATCACAATAATCTTTATGATAGAATTAATAGAAATTCCACGAATCCGATGCTCCCATTGCACCTCATGACCTACATAGGTTTTGCCCTAATTCTTACAATAACACCACGACGGAAGAGATGTGCCGAAATTTATAACCAACTGCCGAGTCAACAAATCATTAGATATATACCCCTAACAAAACCATCACCTCATACAGGACCAAATAAGGCCTTATCTCCATAATACACTTCATATAATCGAATTGCACTGGTCCTAAATCCAATAATCTCATCTCATCCAGTACGAACTACTCAGGCAATAAGCCACTCTGAATACGATCAAAAGTCTCATATGATGCCACAATGTGCCAATAGGCCACCAATCTGAACACAACACAAACAGGAAATCGAACTCTGGAAGGCATTACCTAACCCCCGCACCAAAACAGACTTTCCTTAGAAGATAGGAAACAAAACACACAAAAATAGCATATAGAAAACCAGACTCGACATCACACTGTTGCGGCGCACAACCCAATCCAAATAACATACCCATGACAGCGTTCCACCCGATCCACACATAGATCTCACATAAGGAGATTGCACTTCGAGCTAAATCTACTCATTACAATAAAAATACCGAATATCGGTCATAAATACGCTAAGGAGCATAATATCATCCCTGATGAAACACATAGCACCATAGGCCACAAAACTCAAGCACAACTGAGGTGCGATACAAGATATGAATCTCAAGAGCCATTCTGCTCACATAAAATCTTCGCCATGCAGAACCTCAACACATAAGAATTTACCAAGCCGTATCACAACTCATACGGTGCAATACATCATTACTTGGAATAGCTGATGACAAAATAACACCCCGACTGTTCCTTCATAGGGAACGCTCGCTGAAACGAACACAACTAGCCTGATATAAAGCCCTGTTCGCATGGAAATCAATCCACTGATCTCAAGCCGGTTTCTGATTGCACCAACTTGGCTAATAACCTTTCAAAGGTCTATAGTAACTCCCTTTTTCCTCATAACACCTAAGGACAACCATTATAACCAGAGCAACCTCCCCAGTTCATAACCTAATAAACAAAGCGCCCTTCAGGCATCAATTCTCAAATTAATGATATTACCACAATCCTCATACTCGGTTCAAATCTTTAGTCAATCAAGTGACTACATGTCACACATACAATCTTCCCGTGGGACACGCTTCCGTAATCTTTCGAAATAAATAACGGATTCGCCCGTCTAATCCATCGGCCACACTAACACTGAAAAACGATCAAGAACCCTTAACTAGGATGTAAAGCCTCTTTCACAACACATCGATCTCAGGTGGAGTTGAATACAATACCAATTTACTTTAAACATTCCACCCTCCTCTTGCTCATCCGAGCTTGTGACATCCTTACCAGCACCAAACTGCAACCTCGATCCTCACTTCAAATTTCCCTGCCAATCACTGCACCCTACGTGCCAACATACGATAGGACACAATTTTTCATCGTAACTCCGAAATTATTAATATTTTAACACCTCATCATATAAGAACTTTGCACTTAAATCACTTCAGGAGAATCATAGCAACACAAAGGTAAATTCCCATAACCGTAGGATATGCAAATCTCTAAGTAGTGGTCCAAGCCACCATATCCCTTCCGGAATCCACCTCCACTTAACAAGACATAACAGAAGAATGCTTCAGAATAACAACCTCACACGTACCGCCACAAATCATACACAGAACTTGATCACACTGAATGAACTGATCGCTGGCCCCAATACGCCAATTCAACTATGGCTAGTCATTCTACCTTCTTCCAATTTATCCTTGCTCGCCTTAGAAATAATAATAACTCTATTCAACATATAACACACTCCATCTACACTCACCCTGAGTAACCTTGAATCACGAGACCAGGCTATCTCAATTCCCATGAACTATTTCATATCACTCAAATTCTACACCACAAGTCAAAATATCATAGAACATTCTGTGCCTCTTCTCATAAGCTGCTACAAAGCTTGATTCTTAATTGTACCTATCAGCTTGACATCATTAGGCACCACACTTTACCTCTTGAATTCACTAGGACCGTTACTGAGAGCCACCAGCTCCGACTTGGTCCCGAATTTAATCAACTCCATAAATCTTATAACACACGATTACTCTCTCGGCGAAGCATCCGGCGAAATCACTTCCTCTGAAACCTATATCTATACAAGGCATAAATTCTGAACCTTTATCCAAGTCTGAACACAAGCCAATAAGGCCGACCATAGCATGCCCCCAACAATTCATCTGCTCATTTTACGACTTATGGTCTTTTCCCATAGCTGGAATAACCCATCAATATGATAGTAACCAGAAACCTCACGAGTAGTTAACCACGCAACACAATCATAGGCGGTGGGACTCTCCCACTTAGCTTGAAGCCATTATTACACAACTGTGCAACTCACCAGAATCCTTTATCTCTTATTAACACAACCTTACGCAATAATCCAACGCAAATTCTCAGAATCTTTCTATAAAACCCCTTCTTTCATATTCTGAATCATCATCCACATTCGCACGGCCGATCTCTTTGTTTGACAACCAATATAATTATTTGCAGAAGCTTCGCCAACCACACAATCGCTAATCTGCTCACGGGAAATAACCTGCCTGTGGAAATCACTTCCTAACACCTTTCAAATGCTGCTGCACGGGATACAATCACTATGACATCAACATTCAAATCTGGAGTCCAAACTCACTCTCCAGCTGCACCACTCCATTAACTTCTCGTGGACATCAATTAGATGTGTGGAAATACCTTTCCAAATTCAGAGTTATGATGTGTCCTTCTTCATTTCAAGCAGCTCCTTTCCGTCATACCAAATCTCATGCCGCATAACAATCCCACGCTTTGAATTAACCCTACATACTTCCATTGCCCGTCGCTAAGATCCCTGATCCTTCCAAACTATCCTTAGGCGCGTAGTCATCCTACTACTAGGCCTGATACAGCTCCGCCACTCTCCCACTTTGGGAAAACTCACTCCTTTAATCAACTGCTCGGCCTGCGCTCCCTAAGCCTGGCCTTTTAGAAGTTTAAAACTCCGCCTGGAACTTCCCACATGTCTTTCTCATCTCTTGCTACTTAGTTGTTGCCTTAATAAAATTCATCTTCATAGAACTTGAACCCACAAATCGCTACTGACTTAAACCCTTTCGAAGGTCATCTTTATTGAACCGTCAACATTTGCAATACGGATTCATTCCAGAACCACCGCACCCTGCGATATCTGATAGTTGCATTTCTAATACTATTTCACAATATCTTGCCCCAAAGGTGTATTGTAGCAGATCATAACACCGACAAACTTAAAACGTTCAATTAGGACAACAACACCCCCATGTAGAGGAGAACTCCACCACACTGGCAATTACCACATCTTATTACTTCCACTAGTCCACATCTGACCATCCTCAGTCCGACTGCCTTTCCCTTGTGCGGAATAAAATACTGAATCCCTTGATTACATACTGAGTAAACCTCCCTTCAATTCATTCACGGCCACGACACCTAGGCAAACATCCTACCATCACAACAACACTACGGAATAATCACTCGTAAGCATCATGGCAACCTGTGCCTAGCCTCAAGGCTCTTAGAAGTTCTGTTACTGAGCTGAAACAATAGAATATCCTTCCATAATGCAACTATAATAGTCCAACCAACTATACCAGGAGATCATCCCGTACCACATTTGTAGTGCAATTGAAATCCTTCAATTTTTGATTTATAACAAGCGTTCGCGTCGCGTAAGATTGAGTGGGAAGGAATCAAAGGCATAAGCCTCAAAGGAATCGAACCGCACGATACAGAAACAAAGAAGGGAAGTACTCCTAACAGCCCTGTATCCCCCCGAGGATAAGTACAGACGTATTCATACTGATCCGCGAGACTCTACTAGACTTGCTCATGACTCGTGAGACCAACGGGAACCTAGTGCTCTGATACCATATTGTCACGATCGAAAATCCACTAAGGGTCATGGTGGCGCCGGACACCTCTGTCAGGCTAGCCAACTAAATTTTCAATTAAATCCTCTTTCAATACTTTTGAAAATCTAAGATTTCTCCTTCCATTTGTTCATAATTAAAAATAATCTTTACTTCAATTCAAATTAAACAATATATAATTAGTACGAATCTTTCGAAAACCATCCCAGAACCCGGTGTCACAAGTGCATGAGCAACTGCTGATAAGGAAAATAAAGTACAAAATCTGTCCGAAATACAGTGGACATGGAATGATATACAAATGCTGAAAAGGAACTACACTAGCTGCGGGTCGCCTCGAACAATGCAGCTCACCTAGTCCCAAAATCATCCACGCTGCTATGCCCAGTAGGCTGCTAGAGGTATATATACCTGTGCAATAAAAATGCACAAAAGTGTAGTATGAGTATGTAATCAACGTATACTCAGTGAGTATTGTGAGCACGTAATTTTTGCCCTAAGCAAATTATTCCAAAAGTTTCAAATTAAATAATTTTACAATTTTTAGGAATTTTATTGCATTTTTCGTATTAATTGGTTGCATAATAACTCTTGTTAAAAATAGAAAAAAAAAATTGCATTAATTCATTTTAACAATCTAAAGAAAATCACAAAAATAGTTTATTTTAGCATTTTATTGTTTTAATTGGAAATTACTACAAAATAGTTATTAAATAATTTTAGATTTTAATTAGTTTAACTGTTAGTTTAATCTCTCAATTTCATAAAATCAAGAAAAATAAAATATATATATATATATATATATAATACAAATTAAAAATGAATACAAAAGCAAAAGAAATAAAAAAGGGATTAAATGAAGAAAGAAAGGAATTTGTTCTTAAAAAAGACCCATTTGGGCCAAAATTGAATGAGCCCAACCCATGACTAAACCCAACCCACACCTAAACCCGACCCGTTCGATATACCCGACCCATTTTTCTTTTAAAATCAACGAAGCCCTCATACAATAGAGACACGGATTTTGCGTGTCTATATCCATCCTCACCATTCAGCAAGCTTCAGCGCTATTTAGATGAAGGAGGAGATTCAGAAGAGGGGATTCAGATTTTCAGAGGGAAGATTGGGAGAGAACGAGTGAAATCACGTAAAACAATTCAGAGAAAGCTAGGGTTTTAGTTGAGCGATCTTCTTCTAATTCCAATTTTAGTCTTACAAAATTGTTAGAGTTTATTTTAGTTTGTTCTTTCAATTCTCAAAACAGAATACAAATATATATATATATCAGTATATTGATTTTGTTTTCAACTATGGAGATTTATTGAGATGAATTGAAGTTCGGGTTCGGATTTGAAATTTTATTGCTGATTCGAGTTTTGTTCAAGGATTCCGTCCGATTTCAAAGTTGTATCTCGTTCGGATTCTGGAAATTGAAGTTGAATTGTCGTTGAATCTCTTGCTGTTATTTTAGCTTCAACAGGTTTATTTCATCTCCCCTGTCGTGTGATTTTAATTGAATTGAATCCTCTTCTACTACTTGTATTCTGTTTCAATTCATGTTTGAATGTAAATGTTGTTACAATTTGTTTCCGTGTTGTTATATTGGATGATTCCTCCCAACGTGTGATCCCGTTCTGTTTGCACTGCTCATATAATGCCTATACTGATTGGTTCTGCTTAGGTGATTGCTCTGTTATGTTATTTTGCTCGATTTTTTATTCAGATTGTTATTTTGACTTCATCTCGATTCACCGATATTAAGGAAGACACTTCAGTTGATTTTTAGCTTCGATTTTGAATTCAAATGTGAAATAAATGATGAAATTTGGGCTGCTTCTTTAGTTCTGTTTTTCCAAAACTGGAGCGACTCGAAACAGGTTTTTCAATCGTTAGAGAGTTGTTGTTGAGTTACGATCCGTATTCGAAAATGATGTTCGATACATCATTTCTTACTGATGAATCTCTTTTCGCTGGTTTGATGCGATTGAGTGCGTTCATTCAATAAGACCTGGTTTAAGAGTTCATGTTCTATTGCTTATATGGTTTAACTGTTATTATGATATCGAGTTTTTTGTTTTAGTCCAGATATCGTAAGTTTCAAATAAACGATTGCGTTCAGCTTGTTGTATGTATTCATGAAAGTGTTATATTACTGTTAGTTTAGGTTGATTGGTTCGCCTAATGTTTGCGAAGTTGTCTTGTTATAATTTGGTTAGTCTGTTAGTGTAAAACTTCTCTTGCTTGTTAAAACTTGGAAAATGAATCATAGGCTTGCTTAGTTTTGAACATGACAGTATGATTTAAAAAATAAGTATCATTACTGTTATGATCTCTTGTTTTATTAAAGTGACTTGAAGCATGTTTAGTCTACATTTGAGTTGAGTCATTTCATTTGTCGAAACTTCAAGGATGGGACTCCATTCCCTGAGTAAATGGTCTTTGTTCTAATTGATGGACTGTGGTGCATTTTGGACCAGCCTGCCATCTGAAGTTGTTGTATTTTCCTCCAATAATTGTAAGTTTGAAGTCAAGATAAGTCTTAAAGGAGCCATTCTTGATTTAAATTGATATGTACATGATTTAAGGGAAAACTTTCAAAAGCTTTTTTCAATTTGGCATTTCAAAGGCATAACAGAGTTTCTCAGGCTGCCTATATTAATCACACTATGTTCGCCATATGCATCAGAACTGAAGTCGTAGGCATATTTGAATCCCTGTAAGTTTGAGATGTTAGTTTGCGCATGAATCCTTTTCCTGGTAAAGCCTAAGTATTAGTGAGATAATTTGTGAGTAAGTTAACTTTCTCCGAGCATTTATGGCCTGAATATCATCGTCTCTGCCAAGTTTTCGCTACTGCTGGACATGAAATTTTCTTTGTGTTGCCATGTTTATCTGTTCCTGGGTTACTTTATTTGGTGTTAATCATTTGAAGTGGAAGTATTAGCCAGGGTGGTTTGCTTAAATTGTTTTCTCAAGCCAAGGCCTAATCTTTTGTTCTAGTATTCTTTTGTGAACTTAATTTTGAGTTGGCTGCTTAGTGTTCTAGTCCTTCTGTTATGCTTGGCTATGG
>MU714454.1:2027-22501 GCA_026770625.1 Nicotiana glauca
ATGTTTTTCACATAAAAACATAGCAGGTTTTTCTTCAGCTGTTGCAGGCCAGATTGCTCTACGCGTTCGCGGTCGCCCTCACGCGATCGTGAAGCTGGCCTGGTCCCCTTTCTACGCGTTCGCGAACCTTTTCTCGCGTTCGCGCAGCTTCACGTCTGTCACCTTCGCGTTCGCGTACTGAGCCACGCGTTCGCGTAGACCAAATTCTGGCCCCAGCTTTTTTCCTCTTCGCGTTCGCAATCTCTTGCACGTGAACGCGATATTTACCCGTATTCCTTCATCGCGAACGCGGTAGTGGTGTCGCGAACGTGATGAACATTTTTACCCAGTTAATTTTTTTAAAAATGGGACAGAATCAGTTGCTCGGGAATTTTACACTTTTTAACACGGGTCTTCTTCTCTTCCAAGCCCTAGGAAGCCATTAAAGCCCCCAAGCTTCAAGACCCTTTGAGTGAGTAATTTCCCGCTTATTTCCTTCACTTTTCTTTCATCAATTAACTAGTTTCTAAGCCTAAATCATGAAACCAAGGTAGAAATCATGGGTTTTGAGCGAAGTTAGGTTTTTGAGAATTTTGGGTAATTCAACCCCAATTTGGGGTCGAATCTTAAAACAATTTATATATTTGTACTCGTGGGGGTATGGGTGAATTTATTTTGGTTCGAACTTCTTGTTTTGACCAAGCGAGCCTGGGGTTGGTTTTGCAATTTTTGGACAGCATGTAAAAGGGCTTTAATTAGGCAATTTAGGCCTGGTTTGTTGAGTCGAATTGATGATATTAAATACATTGTGTATAGATATGATTGAATTGGAGTGAAATTCGAAAGGAAAGGCATTGCTTGAGGACAGAGTTGACCGTAAACCTTCGAGGTAAGTGTTTGATCTATCCTAGCTTGAGGGAATAGGATTAGAGTATAATAAATTGCTATTTGCTAAATGATCGAGTGCGGTGTATNCTGTCTTGAACTATTTGGAACTCTCCTAAGCTAAGAGTATGGTTTGCTACAAATGTGAAGAGTTCGAGAATAAATTGTGAAATATTGATATTTTGGAGCGTTGGCTCAAATGATGAATATTATTGAATTAAAGTTGAAAGTATTGAAAGGAATTATGATTAATCCCTTGCCGGGATGGTTAAATTACTGAACCCTTGCCGGGTTGTGAAAGTTATTGTTATTGTTCCCTTGCCGGGACCTTATTGATATTGTTGTTACTCCCTTGCCGGGATAGTACTTGTTATTTATTTATTCTTCTTGCCCGTTTGGTTGTGACTGCTGCTTGGGTGAGGAAGAGTGATATTGCACGATGGGTCATTTCGTGCTATTTCTGATTTTAATTGCACGAAGGGTCATTCCGTGATATGCTGTGACTATTTACGCACGAAGGTACATTCCGTGCTCTGATTTGAATATATATGCACGAAGGGTCATTCCGTGCCATGAAATGAGAGTTATGAGAGTAAAAGCACGAAGGGTGATGCCGTGCATTTTTATATGATTGTTTGGGTGAGAATGAGAGTAAAAGCACGAAAGGTGATGTCGTGCATTCTTATATGATTGTCTGGATGAGAATGAGAGTAAAAGCACGAAGGGTGATGCCGTGCAACTATTGAATTTCTTATTTTGTGATAATTACTGTTGCGCTCTGTTTCTATTTCACTGATGAATTATATATATTCAATTGTGCTCCCCATAGCATGTTCCCTCCCTTTTATTTGTTTAGTTCAGTATTTCTGTTGTTTTTGTGGTACATATGTATATAGCACTGCACAGGTTTATGTGAGTGTCTGGTCCTAGCCTTGTCACTACTTCGCCGGGATAGGCCAGGCACTTACCAGCACATGGGGTCGGTTGTGCTGATACTACACTTCTGTGCGTTTTTGCACAGGTCCAGGTTTTGAGCAGCAGCAGCAGCAGTAGTTCGATAGCAGGATCTTATTACTACGAGACTGAGGTAGCTTGCAGGCATCCGTAGGCCCGACGTCTCTTCTTATGCTTTTCATTTATACTGTAGTCTCATTGTTTCGAGACAGACGGTTGTTATATTTCTTTCAGACCATTATATGTAGTTTATTCTTAGTGGTTCGTGAGCTTGTGACACCAAATCTTGGGTAGAGGATATTGTTGAGCAGTTCATATTTATTTCAGACTTATAACAATTAGACTTCCGCAGCTATTGTTATTATCATTATTGATGTTATTAAATTGACAACAGGATGTTTTTATTCATGCAAACAATGAGTAACTTGGCTTGCCTAGCTACCACGAGTAGGCGCCATCACGATCCCGATGGTGGGAAATCCGGGTCGTGACAGGCATATTTGCGGTAAAACCAGTCGATCAGCGGTGCAGTCGACGGTTTCGTGGCTTTCCCTCTTGAGTTGTCCGCTCAAGGGTACCGGTCTAATACCCCATAGAAACCTTATTCGATTTAATTGTTCATGCATCACTGTCAAACCTAGTCGAGTCAGTTATGTTGTTCACATAATGACCCTTTAAGATAGCCTTGTCGAAAGTCCACTGGGTTTCCTTGGAACCCAAATGGACAACACCATATTCTGTGCATTTATTTGGAGAACTAAATGCCATAATGCTAATTATTGGTTCAAATAGTCGAGTCCGGTGGGGGTAAGGGTCTAACCTTTTTATTTTGCAGGAATGAATGACAAAGTTCCGGACTTCGGTATGGTCAACATACCCTCAATCTTGTTGACCTGGTGGAGGAACCTCCCATCAAGTAACCAAATCAACGAATGGAAATAGAGAGTCACTAGGGCTAGTGAGAAGCTGGAATATCTGGAATACAGTCTGCTGGAATTTGAAGGAAAAATGAGAAAGAGAGTCATCGATTGTCAGAATGCCGAGGGAAACGTAGGAGAGAACCTAGAAAAAGCATTTCTACTGGAGAATCTACGTGAGCTGGAGGATCTGATCAACGAGAACATTCAACCCGAGGAAGGTCCTTCTGGGACCAAGTAGTTAGGAATCTTTTTTGCTTTAAAATGTAATAAGGCCAATGGCCATCAATGACATTTTTATTTTTCGCAATTTTAGTATCGTTTTGGGATTCGTCTTATTTTCATCAATAAAATGAGGCATTTAGCATTATAAGTTCTCTAGGCCTACCTCGGGCACAACGAGGCACCCAATTTAGGATACGATTTATATTCTTGCACTATGTGTTTAAAGAGTGCAACATTTTTTCTCATAATTCGTACTAACTTATTACCTTTTTGTTTTTATTTTGTTTTATTCCCCTCCCCAAAAGGTTAGTTCTTGCACTCTGGCATCATCATCCTACTCCACAAGATCCAAGGGCCCTCCACCTCCTCATCCTCCGAGTCCTATCAGAACAAGAACAAGGCAAAAATGGAAGAGTTGAGCAACGTCAGGAAGGAGAACTTGGTTGAAAGGGTAGAAGTTTCTCAGGGTGTTCAGGTGTCCAAAGAAAGTTCTGCCCAACTCGAACAGAAGTTACTGAAATTTCAAGAAGAACTGGACCAAGTTCGGAACTTGGCAAGATGGTCATTCTCCCTCACTACCCCAGACATCAACTTTCCTAATGCTCAAAATCCTATACCTCCACAGAACATCCCGAAACCATAGAAACAACCCGCTGCCCATCAAAATTGCAACGCCTGTCACACTTCCAACAACACCCCGCTCCTCATTCATGAACCACTAAATGATCATCCCCACCACACCCCCATCTACATGAAAACTATGCCACAATACACCCAACCTATTTCAAGCACACCAGAGTCTGATGACAAAGACTCTCTCATCAAGAACCTGGCCGCAGAGCTCTAGAAACAAAGGTATTGAGGGGTTGAATTATGAGGATCTTTGCATTCAGCCAGACGTCGAACTTCCCGGGGGATACAAACCTCCTAAGTTCAAGATATTTGATAGCTCTAGGAATCCTAGAGTCCATTTGAGGACATATTGCGATAAGTTGGTCGGTGTCGGAAGAGATGAAAAGATTCACATGAAGCTCTTCATGAGAAGTTTGAAAGGTGATGCGATATCTTGGTACATTAGCCAAGATCCCAAGAAGTGGACAAGCTGGGTAGGAATGGCGTCTGATTTTATGAACAGGTTCAAATTCAATACGGAGAATGCGCCAGACATCTTCTACATCCAGAATTTGAAGAAGAAACCTAAAGAGACGTTCCGCGAGTATGCTACTCGTTGGAGATCAGAGGCTGCTAAAGTCAAGATGGCCTTGAAGAAGAACAGATGAACCAATTTTTCATCCGAGCTCAGGATCCACGGTATTATGAGAGGTTGATGCTGATAGAGTGCCAGAAATTCTTCGACATCATCAAGCTAGGAGAAAGGATTGAGGAAGGCATTAAAAGCGGTATGGTCACTAATTTTGAGGCACTGCAGGCTACCAACAAAGCCCTACAATCTAGTGGCACGTCCAAGAAAAAGGATGTGAGTGCCATGATGGTTGCACAGAGAATCAAGTCCCCAGTAAAATACCAAGCTTACCCAATACCTCCTCTCACATATCAACATATCCTTAACTACCAAGAACCTCCTCCCTCTTACAAAATTCCACCACCCACATATCAACCTACCTCACCAAGATATTCCCAACCCGTACCCGTTTACCAAGCCTATAATGCTCAACCTTCACATTATCAATCACCTGCCGCCCGCTAAAACTTCCCGAGACCATATCTAACTTCGATCGTAGACCTCCCAAGTAATACACCGCCATCGCCGAGCCAATCGACCAGCTATATGAAAGGCTCAAAGTTACCGGTTACGTCACCCCAATCCCTACCATAACTCCAGAAAATCCTTCCCAATGGGTCAACCCGAACAAAACCTGTGCATACCATTCCGGCATGAAGGGGCATACCATTGATGAATGCTGATCTCTGAAGGACAAAATCCAATCTTTAATTGATAACAATATCATTGTGGTGAAGAAGCCTGCTCCCAATGTTCGCAATAATCCCTTGCCTGATCATAAGGGTGGAGGAGTGCACATGATCGAGGTAGAAGATGATTGGGACCCCAAAGGGTCGATTGGATTAATTGCCAAAGGTGACGAGCCCAAGAAACCAACAGTCACACTGAATCCAATTGTCGTCCAGATCCAGCCTTCTAGGGATGCTGAAGTAAAAATGTCCGTGCCTCTCGAGCTTGAAACACCGTCATCCGCAAAGACCGCAGAGCCAATTGAGGTAGAGTTTGGGTCTCCAAGGGCACCTGTACCATTTGAAGTTGATGTGTTACCTCCCAAAATGAGTGTGCCTATTCCTGTAGCAATGTCAGCCATGACACCATTCCATACACAGGCCATTCCTTGGGATTACACCGCCGAGGCGAGAAGGAAGGGGAAAACTAGGTCTGGAGAAGCAATTGCAGCACAAGGTATGACCAGGACCGGTAGAATTTATACTCCAGAGCACTTAGTTGAATGAAGTAAGCAGGCCTCTGGACGGCCTATTGAAACTGAGCCCGATGATCTCTGGCGGAAGATACAAGCAAAAGAATACTCAATTGTTGATCAACTAAATAAAACACCAGCGCAGATCTCCATCTTAGCTCTGTTGCAAAGCTCCGAGATACAAAAGAATGCCCTGATGAAGATGCTGAGCGAGGCCTATGTACCCAGTAACATAACTGGAGGAGAGATGGAGAACATGATTGGGAAGATATTGGAGAGTCATAAGATCACTATCCACGAGGATGAGTTACCCCCAGAAGGGTTAAGCCACAACAACGCATTGCACATCACTGTGCAATGTGAAGACTATTTCATCACCAGGACTTTGATCGACAGAGGGTCCAGCCTCAATATCTGTCCGTTGGTGACTCTCAGAACGTTAGGGAAGAGTCTGCATGAGATCAAGGATGGGGCTATCAACGTCAAAGCTTTTGATGGGTCTCAAAGGTCCACTATTGGGGAGATCAGTTTATGCCTGCAAATGGGACCGACTTGGTTCGACGTTGATTTTCAAGTGATAGATATCCCATCATCTTACAACTTACTATTGGGACGACCTTGGATCCATGCCGCTAGAATAGCATCAACCCTGCACCAGGCAGTAAAGTTCGAGTGGAATCACGAAGAGGTGATTATTCATGGCGACGGTAGTAAATATATATACAGTTGCCAGATTATCCCAACAATCGGAGGAAGAAAGAAGTTAGGCGGAGAAACCTACCATCACAATGAGCGAGTCAACGCCGTGGACAAGGATAAGTGGTGGGATAACAAAATCGAAAGTATATTGAATTGGAGCGGGTATGAACCTGGCAAAGGGCTCGGCAAGAACCTCCAAGGAATTACTAAGCCTATCAAACTGAAGAAGCATGGCACCACCTTTGGCTTAGGGTATGGATATACTTGGAAAGAATTTAAGAACCGGTCGCCACCATGGTGCGGCCCCTACTATCCGCTGGACAACCCGATACCCCGCCTGGAGCAGACTTTCCAGCCGGCAGACATCTTATATGGGTCAGAAGAAGAAGAAACATTGACGGCGATGAAGAATCTGTTCTTGGAAGAAGACAATATAGACTGTCATGTCATTTTTGAGGAGGAAGGGGAGGAAGGCCCTTCCATACAAGCTGTGAGCCAAGGAGCGCGCCTCAACAATTGGTCTGTCAAAACTACCAAGGCCCGGAAAGCTTTGGGGTAGCAATGCTGAACAAAGCACTATACATTATCTTTTACTTTCTCGCTAGTTGATTTCCTTTCCGTATTTTATATTAAATTTTGAAAAAAGCGCCGATGTTCAAAACAATTTTGGAATTTATCAAAGTATTCAGTTTTTTATAAATCTCGCTCTTATTATTTTCTCTATCAATTACTTTATTTACGCAGCATTACTATTACTTATCTTGATGAACCGAGGAATGTGACATGCGACGAGATAACGCAACAAACAGATATAAACTCAGAACATGATGAAATACTAGAAGAGGTTGAGGACTTTGAGAATAGGCCTAAGTCTAACTTGGACGAGACTGAGGTTGTCAACTTGGGGAACACAGAGAATGTCAAGGAAACGCACATCAGTGTTCACCTGTCATAGTCAGAAAAAGAAGAGTACACAAAATTCTTAAAGAAATATGAGGACATATTTGCCTGGTCATATGATGATATGACTGGTCTCAGCACATCTATTGTAGCTCACAAACTACAAACAGATCCGACATGTCCGCCGATAAAGCAGAAGCTCAGAAAATTCAAGCCAGACATGAGTTTGAAAATCAAGGAGGAAGTTGCCAAAACAAGTCAAAGGCAAGGTCCTCAGAGTAGTGGAGTATCCAACATGGTTGGCCAACATTGTGCCAGTACCAAATAAGGACAAAAAGGTCAGAGTGTGTGTCGACTATCGGGACCTTAACTGGGCCAGTGCGAAAGACGACTTCCCCTTACCGATGCCGTGGGGGATATATTGTTACAAGATGATGCTATTTGGATTAAAGAATGCCAGGGCCACCTACATGAGGGCCATGACTACTATTGTCCATGACATTATACATAAAGAGATTAAGGTGTATGTAGACGATGTCATCATCAAATCCAAGTAAGCCACTGACCACTTGGGAGACATGAGGAAGTTCTTCAACAAACTGAGAAGGTACAACTTGAAATTGAATCTCACCAAATGTGCATTCGGGGTTCCTGCTGGAAAACTGCTTGGGTTCATCGTAAGTCGACGAGGGATAGAACTGGATTCGACAAAGATTAACGCCATTCAAGAATTGCCACCGCCAAAGAACAAGAAAGAGGTTATGAGTTTCTTGGGGAGACTCAACTACATCAGTCGGTTCATAGCTCAATCCACTGTCATTTGTGAGCCCATCTTTAAGATGTTGAAGAAAGACGCCGCTACCAAATGGACTGATGACTGTTAGAAAGCTTTCAACAGAATCAAGGAATACCTATCAACACCGCCAGTTTCGGTCCCACCCGAACTAGGTAGACCACTATTGCTCTACCTTACAGTATTGGATGGAGCATTTGGTTGTGTTTTGGGACAACATGACGAAATAGGGAGAAAGGACCGAGCCATGTACTATCTCAGCAAGAAGTTCACCCCGTACGAGGCCCGGTACTCCCTGCTAGAACGCACCTGTTGTGATCTGATTTGGGTAGCTTAGAAGTTGAGGCATTATTTCTGTCCCTATACCACTTACCTCATATCAAGAATGGATCCGCTGAAATATATCTTTTAGAAGCCCATGCCCACTAGCAAACTAGCAAAGTGGTAAATCCTATTGAATGAATTCGACATTGTTTACGTGACTCGGAAAGCCATCAAAGGACAGGCACTGGCATATCATCTTGCCAAAAATCCTGTGGACGGAGAATATGAGCCTCTAAAGACGTATTTTCCTGATGGAGAGGTATCTTTCATAGGAGGAGATATCGCAGAATCCTATGATGGTTGGAGGATGTTTTTCGATGGAGCAGCAAATTTCAAAGGAGTGGGTATAGGAGCAATCCTAGTATCAGAGACCGGCCAGCATTATCCGATATCTACCAAACTCAGGTTGCCGTGTACCAACAACATGGCCGAATATGAAGCCTGCATCTTAGGGCTCAAGTTGGCTATTGACATGAACGTTCAGAAGTTGCTAGTGATTGGGGATTTAGACCTGCTTATACATTAGGTCCGAGAAGAATGGGCAACCAAGAACTCCAAGATACACCCTTATCTGCATCATGTACAGGAGTTGAGAAAGAGGTTTACAAAGACAGAATTATAGCATGTTCCCAGAGTCTAGAATGAGTTTGCTGACGCATTGGCCACATTATCATCTATGATTCAGCATCCAGATAAGAAATTAATTTATCCTATCCTAGTGAAAATTCATGATCAGCCAGCTTAATGTGCTCATGTCAAGGAAGAAGCAGACAGAAAACCTTGGTTCCATGACATCAAAGAGTATTTAACAACAAGAGAATATCCAGAACCTGCAAACGCTACTCAGAAGCGCACATTGAGAAGGTTATTCAATCACTTCTTTCACAGCGGAGGAATCCTGTATAGGAGGACTCCCGATTTGAGATTGCTAAGGTGTGTCAAAGCGAAAGAAGCATCCAGATTGTTAGAAGAGGTTCATGCAGGGACCTGTGGTCCACATATTAATGGTTTCGTCTTAGCAAAAAAGATACTCCGAGCAGGATATTTTTGGATGACTATGGAAACGGACTGCAACCAGTATGTTCGAAAGTGACATCGCTGCCAGATTCATGCAGACATGATGAAGGTGCCTCCTAACAAGCTCAGTGCTACAAGCTCGCCATGGGCATTTGCCGCTTGGGGAATGGATGTCATCGAACCTATCGAGTCAGCCGCATCAAACGGGCATAGGTTCATTCCAGTGGCAATTGATTATTGCACCAAATGGGTTGAAGTAGTATCATATAAGGCAGTGACCAAGAAGGTTGTGGCAGACTTTGTCTGCGACCGTATCATTTGCCAGTTCGGCATCCCAGAGTCAATCATTACAGATAATGGTTCCAATCTTAACAGTGACCTAATGAAAGCAATGTGTGAGACGTTCAAGATTAAGCACAAGAATTCTACAACCTATAGAACTTAGATGAATGGAGTTGTAGAACCGGCCAATAAGAACATCAAGAAGATACTAAGAAAAGTGATAGAGAAACACAAGCAGTGGCATGAAAAGCTACCCTTTGCTTTATTGGGATATCGTACCACAGTCCGCAGCTCAACTGGGGCGACTCCTTATATGTTGGTTTACGGTACCGAGGCAGTCATCCTGACCGAGGTAGAGATTCCCTCCCTTAGGATTATATAGGAAGCAGAACTTGAAGATGCAGAATGGGTAAAGAGTCGCTATGAGAAGTTAGCCCTTATAGACAGGAAAAGAATGAATGTAGTTTTCCATGGCCAACTTTATCAGAATAGAATCTCCAGAGCTTTCAACAAAAGATTCAAGCCAAGACAATTTACACCAGGACAGCTGGTATTGAAGAAAATCTTTCCACATCAAGATGAAGCCAAAGGAAAATTCTCTCCCAACTGGCAAGGTCTATACCTGGTTCACCGGGTTCTAACCGGAGGAGCCCTCATACTCGCAGAAATGGACAGAGATGTTTGGCCGAAGCCCATCAATTCAGATGCATTCAATCATTATTATGTGTAGTCATTATAATTCCTTTTTGATGTAATTTGAACTACGTCTGACCTGATTCCCATTTAAGAGGGGATACGTAGGCAGCCTTATGAGTTCGATCACAATTCAATAAAATTTTCATTTGCCCCCGA
The DNA here is from genome assembly GCA_026770625.1 of Nicotiana glauca. Taxonomy (NCBI): domain Eukaryota; kingdom Viridiplantae; phylum Streptophyta; class Magnoliopsida; order Solanales; family Solanaceae; genus Nicotiana; species Nicotiana glauca. The sequence continues at coordinate 12,299 of MU714454.1, forward strand.
TATTGGAAACTGGGGCCGAATTTTGAGGAGGACCCTCAAAATTCCGAAGTTGATGTTCAACCATTCACCAACGCGCAGCCGTCACAAGTACCAACCCAGAAAACTGGGGCAGAATTTTGAGGAGGACCCTCAAAATTTCGGAATGAAGGAAATTGTAATATCTTGGACCGCGTCGTAGTCATCGGTTCATCTAAAAGAAAATCATTTTAAATTATGTATTTACGTTATATTTTAAAAATTTATTACCAAATCATGCATGGCTACTATCAAATTGTTTTGTTAAGCGACGCTACCCCGATGAGACACAGTGCTAAGTAGGACGAGCGAAGACCACGAGAAGACGAGCTAACCTTCCCCCTTGACAAACTCATGATTTGTCTTTGAATGCAGGAACCCCAAGACATAGAACCATCAGATACAGTTACATACTCATATTTTACAGGAGTCCAGCTCTTAGAATCACCACTCACTTACAAGTGCTGCCCGCACATAACATCCCCAGTAGTCACAATGACACAATCAACTATCGAGTATCATCTATCAGCTAAGAGATTTCGTTACTATTCACCTTTATTTCTTGCATTGCATAAGACTACCTTTCTGCCTTCAGAGAGTACGCTCTGCCTCCATCTGCATTCTTGCATTGCATAACGCTACCTTTCTGCCTTCCGAGACTAAGCTCTATCTCCATCTTTATTTTTGCATTGCATAAGGCTACCTTTCTGCCTTCCGAGACTAAGCTCTGTCTCCACCTCCAGACGACATTGCATAAGGCTACCCTTCTACCTTCCGAGACTAAGCTCCATCTTCATCTGAATTTCTTGCATTGCATAAGGCTCTATTCTGCCTTCCGAGACTAAGCTCTATCTCCATCTGCATTCTTGCATTGCATAAGGCTACCTTTCTGCCTTCCGAGACTAAGCTTTGTCTCCATCTGCATTCTTGCATTGCATAAGGCTACTATTCTGCCTTCCGAGACTAAGCATTGTCTCCATCTGCATTTCTCTGCATTGCATAAGGTTGCCTTTCTGCCTTCCGAGGTTAAGTTCTACCTCCATCTGCATTTCTCTGCATTGCATAAGGCTACTATTCTGCCTTCTGAGACTAAGCATTGTCTCCATATGCATTTCTCTACATTGCATAAGGCTGCCATTCTTCCTTCCGAGGTTAAGCTCTACCTCCATCTGCATGGCTAAAAGATCGCCAACCGTCATTTAAATCTTTACAATGGCTGAAATATCGCCTTTTATTTTTTCACTTATGCATCGGTTGAAATATCGCCATTTATTTTTCACTTATATAATGACTGAAATATCGCCATTTATTTTCACACTTCACATCGGCTGAAATATCGCCGCCTTATTTGAACCTCTGCATCGGCTGAAAGATCACCAAATCTTGCATTTCACGGGCTGAAAGATCGCCAAATTATCCGAAGGCGTCATTGTTTAGAGGCACCATTTCCATAGCCCGAGAGAACGCCATGCCATGGCCTGAGGACCCTACTTCTATCTTTTGCATATCATCATTCAAAGGCATCATGGTTCGGAGGCATCATCTTCATAGCTCGAGAACATCATTTCATAGCCTGCGAATCCTTTATTATACACCTCATGGCCCGGGACGTCATGGTCCGAGGACATCATCCTATCCGTCCGAAGACAACATTCATGGTCCAATGGGAACTTGCATCACGTTTAAATTTATGCACTATATATGCTCGTATTGGTTATTTGCAGGTACACCGGCTAGCAATGGCCATCACAGCAGGAGTGATCCCACTCCGGTTCCCGTAGCCCATCGGTCCCTGACAATTCTTTCTAACCCGAATATTGCGTCCGTCTTTCGAAATCTCCATCGGCATGTTCCGCCGATGGATTCCCCGAACTACATATTTCCTAATTCCTATAAGACCAAAGATATGTAGGCAGCTCAGGGACCAGATCTCGGCCAAAATTCTTCAATCATTTCATTCGGTCAAAATTGGCCATCATATCCTTACCCGACAAATCTTTCATCCTTCCTGGGTAAAGAGGGGCAACTGTTGATACCCAATTTTTTCATACATATTTTTTATACTCAAAATAGCATGGACATGCATATATAAGCATGCCCAAAAGTTTTGATATTTTTCTTTATTTTTTAAAGACTTTTAAAATCAGTTTATTGTCTAGTTTTATATTACAAAATTCAATAATTATTCCCAAACTATCATTTTTGGTGAATGATTTATTTCATTCTCATGTTTATACCACGATATAATTAAGGGGACTTTTTTGCATAGTTTTACAAAGTTATTTGATATTTTTTAAGCTAAATTGCATAAAAATGCAATTATAGCCTATATTACGATTAATAGCGTTTTGCAATTAAAAAATTATTTCCAGTATTTTTGGATTAAAATTTATATATTATTAATTAGTTCAGTGCTTTTAATTTGGTTTTAAAATCATTACTGCTATTTTTTAAAATAATAAAAGAGGAAAATTAGCTATTTAACAAACAACCTTATTTATTTCAATTATAGCCAAATTGGCCACACCCCTATCAGATTTTTTAAATGGACCAATACCTTATTTTAAACCAACCTAGCTCAATCCCCAAAACAACCCAGTCTAATCCATTTTAATCTGAGTCGTTGATCAAATGAGATCAATGGCCCGAATTTAATTACCCTAATTAAATCTAAACTACCCTCCAAACCCCCTCATTTTCTCTGAGACCCTCTCTCTATATATATTGTCTCTCCCTCTACCTTCTCTCTAGAACCGTCTGGTTCTATCTTCTTCTCCGATGAACTCCACCGCCTTTCCGGCCACCTCCAATCTCACCCCATTCGACCATCAACTGCCATGACATCTTAGACCACTGGTTCTCTCTATTTGCGAGACCCCAAAACCCCCACCATGCGGATCAGTCCCTGAAGGCTTCACCTAGTCTGTTTTTGGCCATCTCCGGCCACCTTCCTTCAACCTTGGCACTCTGATGGGCCTCTCACCGTCCTGTGCAACACCTCTGGGACCTTCGAAGCTTATGGACTATGGCGATTGAGACCTAGGGTTCTGAGTTCTGCCATTTTCGGGTTCTCCGGTGTGATTTCAGGCGAAATCACACCCCATCTGTTATGATCTATGAGATTTTCATAGGTTTTCTACACTTCTATTAGGGTTTCCCCCTTTGAAACCCTAGCTCTCTCCTGAACCTCTCAAAATAGTGCTATTCTCATGATATTTTCGTGTTTTCCTTTACGTTCTTCTTATTTTCGAGTTCATTCCGAAAAACCTTTTACTTTGAATCATTTTTTTACTCTCCATGAAAATTAGGGTTTTCTTAGATTTCTTTATGCATGCTTTGACTGATTCTCTTCATGGTTAAAACCTCTTCTTTGGTTATTCTAACTAATTTCTATGCTCTTACTCTTTTAATTTGACTCTGCTAAGAAACCCAAATTTTTAAAATATTTACTTGTTCGATTAAGGGTGTTGGCACGTCTCTTTGCCTTGGTTATGCGTGTTAGACTAATTTCCTTTGCCTTGTCTCTATGTGTTAGTTTGTTTTTTCGTGTATCAGCCTGATTTTTCTTACTTTGGTTCTGTCTGCTAGCCTATTCGCTTGACTCCTGTTAATGTTTCATGATCATCGTGTTTCAAGTATGACTTGTTTGTTTCCACTAAGCTTTGAGTGATTGTGTTTGCTCATCTCTTGTTCCGCTTTCTGTCTATGTAGCTAATTTTGGCTCTCTACTTATGTTCATTCACCTCTATTTATATGATAAAAATGTAGAATCATGACTTCACATGATTAATTTTTATTTTCCTTGATTGATTGGTAATTAAAAGAACTTTCTTTTAAGCCCTAGCATTCTACTTGCTCGTTTGAATTAATTGGTCTTGTTACCTTATTTCCTATAGTATTCTATTCTTTTAAGCCTTTCCTTTATTAGGATTTTTCTAAATTTGGTCTTTTTGGCTATTAGGTGCGTTACTGAGTCTCGATTCCTTCCCTTATTTAATTTTACACTAATTTTTCCCTACTTGACTTATATGCAGCTGAATCTCTTTGTTTGATTTTGATTCCCTTAATTGATGGGAGTACTTCCTTGATTCTTTGATTAATTGATTTCGAGTTCTTTAATTAACATATTACTATGATTTTTTACCTTATTTCACCCCTACTATGAACTATAAATACCTTAGGTCTTTGCAAAAGAAAAACAGTCTTTTGACTTACATATCACTAAATACTTTAAAATCTGCATTCTTTTTTTTTCTTCTGCTCTATTGCTATACTCTGCTCCTAATTGTTATTAGCCAGCTGAAAGCCAATATAGGTCCCTCATTTGTCTTTGCATTCTGCTTTTGCTCTCTTACTGGTATGTCTTCTATTTGATTTACAGCAACCAAAAGCAACATGTGTTTTATTCATATTGCACTTCCTCTTCTTTCTTTTATGTTTCTATTTATGGTTCTGCTGTTTACACTATAATTAGCATGCCTCCTTGCTAGTTTATTGATGTGATTACCCTTTCCTCAATTAAGCATGTCTACTATTTCCCTTACTTATTTGCTACAACTTTTCCTTTCTCCCGGTGCATTATCAGCATGTAATCATGACCTCCCAAGCTATTAAGTAATCATGAACCCCTTCCCTGAGCATGATGTATGAGTTTGTTTGTCATCCCTCAATTTAAGGCTGTTAAGCTCTTGGCGCGAACACTTTGTGATGTGTTATGACTGTTCAAGCCTTGCTATGCTTTCTTTGATGTCTGCGTGTGTGCAAATCTGTCCTTACATGTGAATTACTTGTCCCCATTTCCTCTTTTCCCCTGTTTGTGTTTGCTTCCCTGAACCATGTGTGATTTTTTAGTTCTGAGATTGCCCTACTCACCTCCCTTTCAACACCGTTACACTCTTCCATTATTTTCTTTCAAAAACTGATTGTTGTTGGATCATTTCAAACTATTTTTTTTTCAAACTCAATTCCTTTAAAAAATCATACCAAGCACTCTCACTACTCTTAGGAAATAGGTTCGGCCCCCTTCGTGTGAGCATTGCTTTGGGTACCTCTGAGTACCCACTGAACTTTCACACACAAGGCTGACATTCCACACTGCCCATATCCTGCAATTTTCTAAATTGTCTAGGTGCTGGTATTGGCCAGGGACCCAATGGGGGCCCCTAGGGAGCTTTGCCGCACCTAGACCATGGCAAAGACTGCGAACTCGAAGGGGTTGTGGTTGGAAGATTGGGCCTGATTGAAGGCTCACTATAGCGTAACTTTTTTTTTATTATTATGTTGTAATTCAGATGCTATTGGTTCGTAATAATTTGTAAACAGACAATTGGGGTGAATAGCGAATATGGGGGAGGGTTATGCACTCTTAGTATAAATTATGGGTAGAAAACATGCTTATAAGATTTTATCTATTATTTGCGCAATAGACAACCTCTATAGGTCATGCATCTCATTCATTAGAAATCCTGCTTTAGGTTCCTTATTTTCATTCTATCATTACGCTCACCTTGTAACCATGATCAGTTAATAATCAATAAGTAGTTAACAACAAACCAACAATTTGTCATTACTCCATTGGCATATTAGAAATCATGTCTTTAGGAATTCTTATGTGCATTAGATATCCTGCCTTTAGGACTTCTCATTAGAATTGCAGTAATTGACAACGGTCCCTCATGCCATAAAGGATCAAAAGTTCTAATAGATGACCATTCTCCCTCCGTCATCATAAAAGGGAGAGATATGCCCTCGTCGACCTCCGTTGATCTCGGAATCTCAGACACTGGCCCAACAACCACTTTGATGACAATGGTCACTGTCTCATGCAATATAAAATCACTCTCCATCGAGTCCACAGCCTAGGCAACCCCGTCTCTAACATCAACAGACCTCCTCTAACAACGCATCAAGTCCCCGTCACCTGGAAATGACTCCTATTCTTCATTTACAATATGGTACAAAGGAGAAGCTGAAGGCTATGCGGCCAAATTCTCCGCAACTAAGGAAGAAACATATACCGAAACAACAACGAGCAAAATCGAAGAGTGAGCAGGACCAGTCACATCCGTAGAAGAGGTGGGAGCCGAGGAAGCAGCAACTTTTCTCTTACGGAACATGGGTGTAGAGGCTTTCGACCTCCTCGAGGGCCCCTTATTTGATATTTGGAGAAGTACAAAGGGAAAAGAAAGTCAACCAAAGTAAACCAAAATGGAGGAGTATTTATGAGGCCAAAATGAACTCAAAAGTCAAGGGATGAGCCGTCCTAAGCCTCATGAAGAAGCTTGTCCACTCATGGATCCATGCAATGTGAGGGAGGAGCCTACTGACCCAATGAGGGATGTCCTCGACCGAAGGAGGAGGTGAGAGATTAGAATCCACGACTAAGGAAAATAAACAAAGCACCCACACACGAGGAGGTAAGGAGCTTACGAGTGCTATTACAAGCTTCAGGGAAGCCATTGACATTGGCCACCACGTCCTCAACTAACGAAGAAAACATCGAGCCCGAACAGGCGGTTTGCTTTGTCATCCATCTTCACCACCAGGCACTTACCTCCTTGGTGGCGAAGGCTTAGCATCGTCCCCATATAGAAGCTCGGGGTGAATAGGTGCGTCAACTATCGAAGAGAGATCTTGACCCCGGCCAACTTTGCAAACTTGGTACGCATCCTTATGAACTTGTGGATGTACGGCGCGTTCTGAGCAGGGAATATGCAGTAGAGGTGGAAAAACTCCACCACCAATGAAATGAGAGGAAGAGTGTAGCTGACGGAAAAGGGGTAGGCGTAGAAAGCGTAGTATCCATGACGGTAGACCTGTACCACGTCTAACCCGATAAGGACCTAATCGACGCTATCGGGCATGTAGTATTTAGCCCTAAGATCAGACAAATCAGCGTCCTCCATCACTGACCTAAAGGTTCCGTACTCGATTAGAGGCACCTTCGAGAAATCAGAGCTGACATCCGGAATATGAGGAATTATTTCCTTCACCTTCGGGAAGCTTCAATCCTCAATGATAGCGGGGACATTCTCTGCATGAGGAAGAATAATCATCGATAGAGGGATCGGGTCACTTCCCTCACTAGGCCTAGAAGGTACGTTAGACATACTTTTAATGAAAGAGAGGATGGAATCAAACAACGGCGGATTAAAAACAATAAAGAATGCTATAACAGAGGGAAAAAGTGCACAACAACGGAAGGAGAATGAGATACAGGGTTTCGATGCAATAATTTTGTGAAGTTTGAAATTATACCCACACACCCTTATTTATAGGAATTCAGACATCATAACCAAGAAATTGGCTCATCATTACCTGGCACCGTAAGAGAAGCGGTAGGTTCAATCAACAGATGCACTCGAAACGAAGAAACGCATCAGAAAATGTCACCTTGATTCATGGAAATGACAACTCCAAAATTTGCGGCTCACAATGGGCCACATTGCCAGCTCACCCCAATAATTAGAACCCAATCAGAATATGCTCATCAAGACCGCCTGAGTTCTACCTCAATAAGCGGAGGGACTAACTGTATGGGCCAAATCTTCCATAGAATATGTAAGAATAAGATAACGCTAAAGAAATAATTCCCAAACCATCACTAGTCGAGGTAGGCCAAGAGGCAGCGAGGCTCAAAGTCGATGAGTCGTCAAGAGCTGTGGTTGAGATGTTAATAATGGTCGAGGTCAACCACCGTTGATGAAGCTGTAACAACTAGTTTTCAAAATAGGATATTAAAGAGAATATTCTAGTGGATATTCTCTGCACTTGTACTATTAGGGATTACTAAGACAATGTCTCATATAAAGAGAAAGAAAGACAAGGTTATGAGGCATGTCATATTCATTTTTTGAAAGAACACACTGTGATAAAAGATTCTCTCTCTTACTAAGATACAAACATCACCTTTTCATTAAGATTCTTGTTGATATTATTCCATACACCACAATCAGATCTGAGAACAGTTTGAACATTCAAGGTTCTGTCTGTCACTCATCATTGTTTGGGGGACAACCATTTAGTTCCCACTTTATTGGGTTAATCATTATTCATATTTACTTAATGCCATTTATTATTATTCATTGCTATTAAATATTGCATTTTCGTGCTTTTTAGAATACTTATTGCATACTATTATCGTCGCTTTATCAGATTTGTTGATGTTTATCGCTCTTTCGAAAGTTGCATCTGGAAAAATTATCATTAACTAGATTTAACCCATAATAACATAAATTTAATTATTTGAACCAACAGTCTGATTTTTGGTCAAACAATTTGATCATGGACTAGTAAGCTATGTTACATTTGTAGCAACTATTTATCCCATTTAAAGTTAAAGTTGGTTGTGATCAAGTTTTATTGAGTTACTTAGCTAGCGTTTGGCCATAATTTTCCAAATTTGTTTTGAAAAATCTAATTTGGATGAAGTTTGGTTAGAAGATGAAAATGTATTTGGACATCAGTTTTCAAAACGTATTTCCCAAAATAATTTTGGAAAAATATGAAACAAGACTTATACACACAAGTTCTAAAAACTGTCATAAATACCCACTAGTACTATTATCAATAATATTTATTATATTATCGCAAACCATAGACCTGAACATAAATAAATTTGATACAAAATTATCATTCTTATAATGAACTACATGATAGACTATCATATGATCGAGAAGACAAAACAATATTGTTACAAAATAATAAATGATGGACCATTTTATAAAATATAAAAATTTGAGAGTAATTTTTAAAAAATGTAATAGTGATATTTTGGCCAAAACCATCTATGAGCTGGTTGTGGGATTTTGTGTTTTGCCAAAATATAAGCAAAATCTATGATCAAACATATATTTGCCAAATACAATCTAAATTTATTTTGGCAAAATCTTTGGTCAATGGGTCCTTTAACAGTGCTGTTAAATATTTGAAGCCCCGTTTCTCTCCCTTTAATTCGTTGTTTTGCTTTCAGTTAAATGTACTAGATCGAAAAGGTTTTGTTCCTTAGAATTAAAAAGAGGGCCAGTTTGTGCAAGTTCTTTTGTGTCTCACAATCTTTCTTGTGAAAAATTATCTTTAGTTATATCAGTTATGACTTTAGAGCAATGAGATATTATCATGTAAGAATTACTCCCTCCGTTTGAATTTATATGAAACTATTTCTTTTTTGGTCTGTGCCAAAAAGAATGACATATTTTTTTATATGTAAATAATTTATCTTTATGCAATGATTTATAGTCACACAAAATATTTGTACCTCATGTTTCACCACAAATTTAAAAATCTTTTATCTTTTTTTATACTCCGTACTCAGTCAAATAGGTTCACCTAAATTAAAAGGGATGGAGTATTAAATACGTATAACTCAACAGACCAAACTAAAATATGTGCAGTATTACAACTGTTACGTGTACCACACCTTACATTGATTCCACCGCCAAGACCTAAAGGTGCTTTACATGTGTAAGAGGGGATTGAACGAATTATGGTTGTCGGAGAAGCTCGTGGCTCATAGTGATCGGTGCGCCCGATAGTGTTTGAGTGAAACTGATTAGGACTTAGCAGGAGAAAATGTACTAGGCTGATATAGACGTGCTGACATCCATTATTTTTTATCTAAAGTGTGAGTGTGAAGTGATATTGTGTGGTGATCTGCTAATTCTGAATGATGAAAGAGAGGTGGTGAGGTGGTGAGTTGGTGAGTTGGTTCGTTAGTTAGTTATTAGTTGTAATACTGCACATATTTTAGTTTGGTCTGTTGAGTTATACGTATTTAATACTCCATCCATTTTAATTTAGGTGAACCTATTTAACTGAGCACGAAGTATAAAAAAAGATAAAAGATTTTTGAATTTGTGGTGAAAAATGAGGTACAAATATTTTGTGTGGCTATAAATCATTGCATAAAGATAAATTATTTCCATATAAGGAATTATGTCATTCTTTTTGCCACGGACTAAAAAAGAAATAGTTTCATATAAATTCAAACGGAGGGAGTAATTCTTACATGATAATATCTCATTGCTCTAAAGTCATAACTGATATAAAAAATAACTCAGATTTTTTTTATAATTCGTAGTATTACTGCAAATTATAAAAAAAAAAAAAATTATAATTCGCAGTACCTTTATTAATTTGGCTCCACCAATTAACTGACATAACAATAATTCAAACACATAAAATGTAGTA
>MU714454.1:23434-46495 GCA_026770625.1 Nicotiana glauca
AATTCGCAATATAGTACTACGTTTTATGTGTTTGAATTATTGTTATGTCAGTTAATTGGTGGGACCAAACTAATAAAGGTACTGCGAATTATAATTTTTTTTTTTTATAATTTGCAGTAATACTGCGATTTTTTTTTGTAATTCGCAGTTTTATACTGCGAATTATTAATTTTTTTTTTTAATTCGCAATATTATATTGCGAATTACTATTTCCGTTAAGGTAATTCGCAGTATTATATTGCGAAATACCTATTTAGGTAACTTTTTTTTTTGCATTAAAAATATATTTTTTATCCAAAAAATTATTAAAAAAGTTTTAGACTCTGATATTGCGTGGTCTTCTGCCTAATTCTGAATGATGAAAAAGAGCTGGTGAGTTGGTGAGTTGGTTTGTTCGTTAGTTATTAGTTGTATAATATAAGTAGACGTGCAGACTGAACAATCTACTAATAGTGTCAGTTAAAGGAACATGTGAGAGGTCACAAATCATGCCTAGTCGAAATAGGTCATCATCATATGCCGGCAACATACGTGTCGATAATTTACTTGCAACGCATCTCACAATCCACCATGCTCTTACTAGTAACTTAGGAATGGGTCTTGTCTTGTCTTGTAAATAGTATTCTGTGTTCCTGCGCTTGGTTTGTTTGGCCAAACTTCTGTTCACGTAAGATAGAGGCACATTTAGGTTAATATACATGGGTTCATGCGAATTTATACTCATTTTCCTAAATTATTTATAACAATATTAATTTTTTTCTCAAAATTACTAAAATATATGTGTGGGTGCGCCTACACTCAAAAACTCCGTAAATGTAATTATTAGTTGATGCACCTCTACAACAATTTAAATCTCACTCTGAACGTCTTATTTTCGGCAAAGGGTATAAATATATGTGTGAAATTATTAATATTACTAAAACAATATATTTTTGAACGTATAATTTCAAAAGTATAGTGGGTTCATGGTAAGAAACTAAAGTTAAACCCGTCAAATATAACTTCTAGATTCACCTCTTCACAATATTGCATTCACCCTATTTAAATCCTCGATTCGTTCTCTTATGTCAGATGTGATTTTTTCTCTCAACTTATGCGGAGGGCGACTATTAGGGTTGTAGGTTAGGAGGTAGTTGAGTCTTGTCTTCCTTCGTACCATTATGGGACTAGTCTAGTAGGATTTTTTGGTCTAAGATAGCTAGTGACAATGTTGTGTCTTACTATTTCGCCCTTCACTGCATGGCCTATTGAATAGCGAATCGCTTTTGCTTTATTTTGCATCTTTCTTCTGGATTTCATGTTGTTGATTTTTAGAGAAAAGCAGTTTGTGTTTGACTAATCAATTGAAATTTACTTTTGAGTAACAATTTGTGTTTCGCCAAGCTTTTCAAAAAGTATCATTAAGTATCAAATGACGAATAAGGACATGCAATTTTTACTTAAAAATTAATATTATATAAGTATATAAATAATTATAAGTATTTTTTATTATAGATAATAATTACGTCTTTTTTTACCTTAAGAAAAATATAAAAATAAAATTGAAAAGTATTTTATACTTTCAAAATGATTTAAAAATATTAAAAAATTATTTAACAAATAAGAAAGTTCATCCCAAAAGTCACTTTAAATTACTTATTAATTTTAGTAATATAACATTTTGCTGGAGGGGTTGCTCCGATGATAAGCAACCTCCACTTCCAACTAAGAGGTTGTGAGTTCGAGTCTCCCCAAGAGCGATGTGGGAAGTTCTTGGAGAGAAGGATGCCGAGGGTCTATTTGGAAACAGCCTCTCTACCCCAGGGTAGGGGTAAGGTCTGCGTACACACTACCCTCCCCAGACCTCATCAAGTGGGATTATACTGGGTTGTTGTTGTTGTATAATGTTTTGCTGGATATTTTGCAAGGAAAAAAATTCAAATCTGCTTCTGCTTCTCCTTCAAGGGAAAAGCTACTTGCTTCTCAAAATTTGTTTATGCTTCAATTCAAAAGCACTTTTTTGTTTTGAATCATACAATATCTCTTATATTTGAACTAATTTACGTGCATTCCTCCTAGGTATAAATGCTTTCTGCACTATTGGATGCTTTTTGTGTGGACAAGCCACGCGAAAACGCTTGAACGAACCAACCAACAAAGGTTGTGGTGGATTGGTAAGTACTCTTTTATCATTAACCATAGGTCACGAGTTCGAGCCCCTGAGTATAGAGTCGCCTTTGTTAGGGAGAACTTTATTCCCCCAATGTGAGACTTCCCGGCGCGAATCCTAATCAGTTGGGCCCTAATGTGAATATCGAATACCGGGTGAGAAATTAAAAAAAAAAAGAAAAAACGATAAAACGGTTGAACGCAAATGCGACAATTATTTGGCAACATTGTTCATTAGGCGTATTATTTTGTTTCATTGTAATTCCTTCCTTGATACTTAGTCTGTAAAGGCGATTTGTGAATAATTTATGTCGACGTTATTGTTGATGATAACTTAGATGCGGTTTCTTGGGCTAGTCACTAGTTATTTTGTAAATTATCTCCATTAATAAAGGTTTAAATGAATAAAATGGGAATTCAATTTAAGGAAGACAAGTGGTGGCACGAATTAGGCGAGCAAACTTTATCCAGAAAAAATTCAAATACGTCCGTCATTGATAAGGATTGATATTCCATTTCCCAAAACTAAGCTTGTTTGGTCAAACTGAAAAAATCAGCTTATATTGAAAAGTGATTTTTTCAGAAGTGCTATTCGAAAAAGTATATGCGTCTCAAAGAAGTCTATTTATTAAACGAGCTCTACTCTTATAATCATACGAGAAACAACTCAAGAGCCAAAGCACGAATGCAACTCCAAGATACTCGGGGACTGTCATCGACAGTCAGCACATCTGAGTTATTGAAAACTCGGGCCCATCCCCTAAAAACAAAGTCCAAGGCCAATGTACTCAGGGACTAAATTTTTGAACAAGTTTGAAAGGTTATCGGGAAGCAAGTCCAAGTGACATACCCGAAGGCTACGATCATATTAAAGACTACGATCATATAAAAAGGCTACAACCAAAATAATATGGTTTGGAGACGTCGAATTCTGCCATAAATTAAAGGCCTTCAAACACTTTAAAAAACCCAGTTAAATCAGGCTACCCTCTGCAAAAGTACAATATAAAGGGCTTCGATAAATTCAGCCCTCGAATAATTTAAAGTCTTCGATAACATTAACTTCGAAAAAACCTCAAGAGGTATTCGATCACGTTTACACAAACTAGTTACTAATAAGGTTCCGATCCGTCGAACGTTCGAAAAACCTAATGGGTACAGAAAACACATGCTAAGGCACAATTAAATTTTCACTAAGTCTTGTAGCCAAAAAGAGGAAAACTATATAACCACTCTAGAGACAGAATTGACGCAACTTAAAAAGCCTAAGGGCCAACCTATAAGAGCCTAAGGGCCGATATAAAAGAGCCTAAGGGCCAATATAATATAGCCTAAGGGCCAAAATATGTAGAGTTTGAGACATTGCTCTTACACTCGGACTTAAGAGTTCCGATATCCCAAGCTCGTATCAAATTAATTTTAGCTTAGCTCGAGGATTAACCTTAAGATATATTTTGTTGATCAATAAAAAACCTAAGGGTTTATTATGTGCTGACTCCAGTACATAGACTGGTTATTTGAGTTATACAATAAAAAATTTCACAGATGAAGACCAAATGGAATTTAGCAAATCGGAGGTAAAGCAAAAAGGTTCTTTATATTCATAAGAGATGATTTACAAAGTATATTTACAATTCCCATGAGGGGTCCTTGCACAAAAACAAAAAGACAAAATAAAGAAACTTAAAGCTACTCCGGGGCCACATCTTCGACAACTACATCATCGGGAGCCGCTTTTTTGGGAGTCTCCTTGGGGACTTCATCTTCGTATCCTCCACTCTCGGAGCCACTACATGAATTATCCTCATTTGAAAGCAAAGCGGCAGCCTCTTCCATCAAAGTCTTTGTCCTTTCAATATCGGCTGAGATATCGAAGCCGTGAGCATGCACCTTCTCGAGGGTTTCCCTCCGGGACTGTCGCTTGGCGTGGCCAAGTGCACATGATAACTTAACTTCAGCCATAACATAGATCTTCTTTGCCCGGGCGTTATCTACTTCAGCGTCAGCTCGATACGAAGATATAAATGCCTCAGCGTCAGATTTAGCCTTGGCAAGCTCAACAACATATTTAGATTTAGGATCCTAGATGTTGCGGCCTCAAGCCAGGCTCTCCTCCTTCTCACTTTGATGCTGGCGCTTGAGTGAAGCTAGCTTCTCCCAAAGAGTATCTTTATCAGAGGCAAGACTGTCTATGCCTTGCCCCCACGCCAGGGTCTCGGCCTCCTTCATCTTAAGCTCCTCTCGGAGCTGCTCCACCAGCTAACCCTTCTGTTGGAACTGCTAAGTAAAAGTGTTGGTAGACCAATCTGGCAATATAACAAAACTTCAGAGAGTATATTACCTTTTCGGTAATCTCGATTTTTTCTTGATGATCCTTTGCCAGTTCGGCTTGAAGATCGCTGATCTCCTCCTCTTTCTTGACATAGAGGGTTATAAGAACATCCCTCTCTTTCGATATTTTCTTAAACTCGGCCTCACATCGAGAAAGCTCAGCTCGGGACTTGGAGAATTCTTTGTTATGGAGCACAACGACCTTCATAAAAGGGGATCGGTTAGACTCAAGGATAAAGCACTAGCGTAATTTTAAGGGACAAAAGCTTACTTGTTTGAATAGCCGACGGGCCTCGTCGAAAATAAAAGAAGCATCTGGGTCGGGGAAATCTTCGATCCTTGCAAGGCATTCTCAAAAGATATCATGCCATTCGTGTCTCGTCCCCACATCATGAGTTCTCATGTTTCGAGCATCTTGGAATTGCCGCTCGGAGAACTCGGGACCAGGCAGCAACTCATCCACATTTATTACCCCAAGAGATCCACTCAGAGAATTCTCTTATATTTGAAGGGCCTCGGGACCGAGCCCCTCGGTCTCACCCTCCAAATGACCTCCAAGATGAGGTGCTGTTTTGCTGCCCGATGGCTCGGGGACTTTGCTCGAACTCCCCTCAGAGATCTATTCGTTTCTAGAATGAACCATATCTGCCACCACCAGTTCGGCAAACTTCGAAGCATCGATGCTTCCTCTTTTACTAACTACCAATAGGCAGTCGTCATCTTTTTCTTCTTCTTCTTTCTGATTAGGCTTTCGAGCCGCGCTTTTCTTGGGCTTCGGGGGATTTTCAGGCGACCCCCTTTTTTCTTTTCTTTTCTTTGGAAGGTTCGGGATATCTTCTTCACGGGCCGAAGTTGGCTGCTTAACAATGGCGTCTCTAAGGCCTGCATAAAGACAAAGTAAGTATTGCACCGATAAAAGAGATGAATTCGAGAAAGAAAAGGAAAAGTAGGGCGTAAAGTCATTATCGATAAATGTGCAATTACGTTTCATATTCTATTCTTTGGGAAATGGCATCCTCTCAGCAGGTATCAGATCAGAAGTCCTGACTCGGACAAAGCGAATCATCCACCCTCGATCTTTATCTTCATCGATGCTCGAGAAAAGGGATTTCATGGATCGGCGATGCAACTTTATAAGGCCACCTCGATAAAGACAAGGACTGTATAGCGTGATTAGATAATTGATGGTAAAAGGCATTCCCTCGGCCTGATTCAAGAAGAATCTGATCAGATTGACGATACACCAGAATGAAGGATATATTTTGTCAAGCGTCACTTGGTATTGTTGGCAAAAGTCAAGAATAAGTAGGTCAATGGGACCCAGAGCCGGATCGATAGGGCCCAACATGAACGGGTAGGTCTACACACTTAAGTACCCTGCTTTGTGAGTAGTAATGTCCTCTTCAGGCGAAGGGGTCACTATATCTTTTTTCTCACAGTTGTAGTCCCTTTTCACCTGCTCGAGCTCATTTTTGGTTATCAAATAAATATACCGAGACATAGGCTCGCATCGGCCTGGTGTCGATATAGGTTTCTCAATTTTGAAATTGGAGTTTGTTTCATATGGCGGGGGGATATACTCCTCGATACGAGGTGGCACTACCATTTTACTTTTGGCCTATCGAGATAATGAAGGGGATTTTTTCTTTTTGAGGACTGGATTTAGATGTTTTTAGCCATTATGGTGTAGAAATTTAAAGAGAAAGGGTTGATGATGAAGTCAAGGAAAACAAAAGAGAAGGATGAACTAAGGGATGTTGAAGGAGCTAACAAAATTTTGAAAATTATTAGAGAAGTAAAGTTTGTGAAATGGTGTAGTTGGCCTATTTATAGAGGTTACTCAAGCGTATTGGGGAAGCATAGCCGATCGTCAGCCGCCTCCAATTAATGATTTTGGGAACTACACGAAAATGACCTTTTAGTCACCTTAGTCGCTGACATCATGAGATTGGCATCGGGACCGAGACATTAGAGCATTGAAGATCAAATCGTTTCTTATTGACCTATTATAAAAAATGCGGGGACTATCTGTATACGATCGAAACCAGTCACGCCCAATTTCCCAGGCCCGAGGGATCGCCTTAGGTCCCAATTCAAGTAAGCTCGAGTTCGGGGTCAACAGACTAGACTCGAGCTCGGGTACAAAATTCAATGCCCGAAGATAGTAGTGCAAGGAATACCGAAGTTAAGTATGCTCGGCCCCGAAATTCTACCTTTATGGATTTGTAACAGAATGATCTAAATTCTCAGCATGTCCCAAAGAACATGGTGTAAATCACGAAATAGGATGGTAGGATTCCGTACTAGGCAGTTAGACAATTTTATTAAGAATATTCCTTACTGTAAATAAAATATACCTTATTTAGGGTTCCCCTATTATATAAATAGGACCCCAATAATTTGTAACAATATATGATCATTGGCAACAATATACTATCCTACTTTTCTCTCTTACTTTCCATCAGAATTGTCCTTTACATTTATTATTCTTACATTATTGTTATTAATCCATCTCGAGGTCACTAAGCTCGAGGTAACTACTGCTGAGTAACATTGGTTTGATTCACTTGTTTCATTCATTTTAACTTCATATTTCTTGATTATTATTTGGTATTGAACAAAATCATATATCTTTAAAACCACAAATTAAATTTAATTGTTACTCATATTTTCGAGGTAAAGACATATCATAGTTCATCTTTCACTCTTCCTTTCTCTTCCTTTCTTTCCCTCATATCAATTATGTCTTCTAAAGATCAATTTATTGGCAAGAAAACTGACTAGGAGAAAGTTTGCAGCGAGTGTTAATCCACTATACATTAGAGAAACACTTCAAAGTAGTGAATACAATTTCAGATCTGAAGAAAAAAGTTAAAATTTCATGTGTATGAATTAAAAATTCAGATATGATTTTTCGCTCCTGTTTGAAGTGTTTCGCTTGAATTTTATTGAGTGTTGTTTTTTGATACGTCGATTGTGGTGTTAAGATTAATTTTCGAAGATTTCTTGTCAGAAAAATTAAATTTCATCTATGAATGACCTTGAAACTTGAAACTCATAAACTAAGTTTCTTTAGTTTGTAGTTGTTTTAACCCTATTCCTATTGGCATATGCTCGAAATATTAATCGGAGGCTATGACTAAATTTTGAGTCAATTTGATGCAGATTTTGAATTTAATAACTATAATTTATGTCCATATTGAGTTGAGATAATGTAACAACTTGATCGATCATTTTGAGCATTTGCATTCCGTTCGCTGGTTTGAGGTCTTAAATGACTCCATAAGATGTATGACGACTTGTGTGTGTGGTTGATTTTGGTTTCGGAAATTTTAGAATTGATTCAAAAGAGTAATTCTCAATTTTGATGCGTTAATTTGAAGAGTTGACCAAAGTTTGAGTTTTGTGTAAATGGTCTGGGATTTGTATTTTGATGGTTCCAATAGGTTGATATGCTGATTTTGGACTTAGGTGTATGTCCGGATTGCGATTATGAAGTTCCTCGGTTGATTTACTTCTTTTTGCGAAAGTTAGAAATTTGAAGGTTTAGAAATTCATATGTTTAACCAGAAGTTGACTTTGATGTTATCGAGTTCAAAGTGTTGTTTCGGAAGATGAAATACATTCATTATGTCATTTGGCACTTATGTATAAAATTTGAATTTATTCTGAGTTGGCAAGACGTTGTTCAACATGAGATTCAAAAGTTTAAATGTTGATTAGTTCATTAGGCTTGAATTCATGTGAATTCATTATTTTGTGTGATTTGGAGCGTCAAATAGGTCCGTATTGTATATTGGGACTTGTTGGTGTGTTTGGATGGGGTTCCGAGGGTCTAGGGTGTATTTCGGATGGGTTCTGGACCATTTCTCTCAAGTTTGGAATTGATGATTTTCTAGTGCTGGTGCCTTCATCGTGATCATGGAATGAGTCAAGCGATCATGGAGTGTGTTTTGGTTGCTAGTATTTTCTTCTTTAGGTTCGTGCTCTAGAGGTTGCGATCGCGTATTGTTGAGGAGTTGAAACTTCACGCTCGCTATTGGGAGATGCGTTCACTTAAATTCATGTCAAGCTGGGGGCCGGCGGGTGGTTTAGCCTTCATGTTTGTAGAATTCCACAATGTTCATGTGGACTTTGATGTTGGTGAAGCACGATCGCAGGACTAGTGCCTCATTCGCGTAGGGTCATCTGATGACTGTTGAGGTTTGTACTTCGCGATGGCGATGGGTATAGCTAGGCAGTATTTTATGTTCTTACTTTCGGACTTTGAGCTTATTTTATTATATTTTGAGATTGGAAACTGAGATTAAGATTTTTTTAGGCGATTTTCATTACTTGAATTAGGGTAAGTATTTTTAACTCAGTCTTGATTATTATTTATGATTCTATCTTTGATTTTATTTGCGTACTACGTTTATATGATTAGCTTTCATTTCATGTATTTCAGTCATCTTACTATATTCTTGTTATTTATGCTACTTTTATATGACTTCTCGGTGTTCGCTGTTCATGTTTTTCTTTTTATTAATGTGGTGCTTATACTTTCCTAAGCCAAGGGTGTATTGAAAGCCACCTCTCTATCTCCACAAGGTAGGGGTAATATCTGCGTACACACTACCCTCACCAGAACCCACTATATAGGATTATACTGAATATATTATTGTATTCTCTCTTTGATTTTGTCCTTTGATTGGTGAATCTACGAGACAAATTTGGGTTTTTTGCAAAACGTGTCTAAAGTGAAATATGGAGATTTAAATCCCGATTTTGAGTTGTTTTTTTTTATGAAACTTATATATTTGGACTCGTATTCGAATATGTGTTTTCACGACCCATTATTTACCAATTAGTCGTGATGGCGAAAAAAAAAAAACTTGCTAGGCAAGCCTAACATTAAAAAAAAATATAGTAATAGAATTTACATCAGTAATACAAGTCTAAAGCCTTCAACATAACTTAATAATACCAATACATGGTAAATCCCAGAATTGGTAAATACCGAGTCATCATCTCTAAAATGAAAGTGCAAGTCTGAAATGCCAAATAACAGTATTATCTGAATGAAAGACAACGATACATAAATGAAAAGAGATACCACGACTGCGATCGAGATGCAGCTCTACCTCGTCTCTGTAAGACAGCTGAACAACCCTCAACTACTGACCGCTCGTCCCAACACCTGGATATGCACAATTAAGTGTAGAGTGTAGTATGAGTACTACCGACCCATGTACCCAACAAGTGTTATTACTAACCTCGACGTGGTAATAAAAGTAAGATCAATAAGTGATACTCGCTAATCACATGTACAATCATAAATCCAATAATATAGAATAATAATATGATCAAGTCATGAATCACAGAAAGAATCACCTCGGAACACACAATTGCTTAACGTATTTTGCTCAGTCGACAATCCAGTATATAAAGAAGATATGTAAATAAATCAGGTAAACGAATAAGGAAATTGCAAGTAAAGATGGAATGCAATAACCAAATCAAACACTGGCTAGCTTTTCCTTAGATTTTCCATAATTGTACCAAACTATAGATCAGTTTCCTCAAATCACGGGTACACAATCAAGAAGGAACATGAAAGGGTGACCCAAGAGAGATGGATCCATATCCATACATCGCACGGATAACTCACATGCCGTACGAAAATCTCACATCATATACGGATCACTCGCACGCCAATAATATCAACCGCACAGATAACTCACGTGATGCACAGAAGCTCACATGCCAATAATATCTATACATCAGGGTCCGCACAGACAAATCACGTGAAAATAGCAAAATTCACCTGGTATGGTCACATGCTCAATATCATAATTCGTCCGGCATGGTCACATGATCATAATCCGTCCAGCATGGTCACATGCTCAATATGAAAATCCGCTCGTCGTGGTCACAAGATACTAGTCCAATCCATATCACACAGAAAGCAGATATACAAGAACATATGTACATGATCAATGCACATCAAATTCATACTCCTGGGTCGGTATAAGTGTTCGGGAGATTAAACTCTATGTAACCTCAAACATACATAGCTGCCTTATGATATTGTGAGGAATCCTTAGCATAATTTGGACCCTTTAGGCTTTAACTTGTTGGGTATTATGCACCTTTGTGTGTTAAATCTTGTTAATCTCTCAAACTTGTTTCTTCCCTAACTCTTTCAATATGTTTCTGCCAATGTGTTATTTTGCTAATGTTAAACATGCTTCAAAATCTTGCTGAACCTGCTTTTAAGTATTGTGATTTTCTTGATTAGCTGTTTGGTGTTCTCAACTTTGGTATGTCCACTTTAAGCTATAATTGTATCTCCTCAACTTCTATCCATGAACCATTGTCCACTCACTCTTATTTGTTACCTATGCTATTTTGAACCTATCATTCTTGATCGGCTTAAAGACAAGGCCACCAAGACTCTTACTACTGACCACCCTAGTGTGAGAACTGCTCGGAGTCCATTTGAGATCCTTGTGAACTCTGACACACTACAATTTCGGGTCCTTTAGCCACTCCCTTTATTAATGAGACTTGAGCTATCGCTGACACTCAATTCATTCTCCCTACTATCTACTGAATAGGTAAATTGGTTGGTTTAAGTGATTCAATATCTGGATAACATGGTCAACCTATGATTGTATGATTTGGCTTGAGTTCTTCTATGGATTTTGGGTTGTGCTTATGAATATGGTTCCTTGTTGGAAATCTGGGCATGCTACGTGAGAGTTTTTGAAGGCCCAATCAATGCTGGGTATTTCTTTTGGGCCTGTTGTGGGCCTATTGTTATTTTTTGTATTATTTTTTTTGTAATTGCATTCATTACTGGTCTTGTAATAACTTTGTAATGAACAATTGGGGATGTTAGTGAAATTAGGTGAACGAGTATACTCTAATACTTGCATGAAAGGGGTAGAAAATATCTTATAGGACTCAATGATTTACTTGTTCTCCAACCATCTATATATTTCATTCAATTTCTCTGTGCACTGTAGAAATCATGTCATTAGGAGAAGAACACACTCACACTACTCATATCCTAACAATACATGAGTTCAAATGCTTCAATTATTCCTATTGCTATGTGTTACTAGAAAACATACCTATAGGAAACAAATACCAGAACTTTAATTATCCCATTTGCTATAGTATCATAATGCTCACTTAGAAAACATGTCTATAGGGGGCTAAGCATAATAAAAATTTGTTCCAATCGCCAATTGTTAGAGAGCCTGCATATAGGATATTACTATTTGACTTACGAAATTTTATTACTGAACTCTTTAAATGTTGTTTATTGTTTATTCATGCTACTGTCAGAAAGCATGAGTAATTCTGGAGTTCTCCCAATATTTCATTGTCCTTTAGTGTGTAAATCACTTATACACATCATATATAGGTTTAGTAACTAGAAACATATAATCTCAATAATCAGCATGCAGCAACCATATAATATTTTCTATGAGTAGCGCCTTGCATCTGAAATTGCCTATATGTTTTAATTCAAAGTCACATAGAAATCATGTCTATAGGGCTTAACGTTCTTAATTATGAAACTGCCAAACTTGAAAACTTGTTTCGCGTGAATTTTGTTATTTAAGTATCGAGGCTAACTTGAGCCCGTAACTGTCCATATTTGAAGTCTAATTTGTTTTGTATATCGCTTAGTTTTAACATTTCTAAGCAGCCTAAGTAAGGTCTAGAACCACCCAAATACGGGTCCAATACCTCCTGGACCATAGGTTTGGGACGCGTAATGTACGCATAGAGCACGACTTAGAATTGAATTAGAGCGCTTTTAGATAAAAAACTTTAACATATTTATCGGGTAGCAAGAGATGAGAGTATGTGCCCTCTAACTAATATGAGTTACTCCCTACCTTATGTGAGTTGTGAACTATTATATATTGCACGGGATGATCCTTTAGGTTAAAAACTTAGGACCCCTTTTATATGTTTCTATTAGATCTAAATAGTTGTATCCCTATATCTGCACTAAAATCTGTACTAATCGTGTTGTAATGAAATTCGTTGACATTTATATTCCATTTTTTGTATTTGATCACTTAGACTAATTGTAATCTACATAAGCTTAAGTTCGGTCGGGACCCACAGTTCTGGACCTCGAAGAGTGCCTAACACCTTCTCTTTGAAGTAATTTGAGTCCTTACCCGATTTTTGGTGGTGTTGATTAGTCAAATAGAGTTATCTACATAATAGGTTCCCTAACGCACCTCAAAACTCTTAGGTGGCGACCCTTCTTCTTTTAGATCTCTATATCCTACCCAAAAGAGTTGTCGTCGAAACGCGCTTTCGCGAGAAAACGGGGCACGACAACATGGCGACTCTGCTGGTGATTTATACTTAGGCTCTTACCATAATGAACTTGGCTTATGTGGATTATCTTATTTGATATAAAATGCAAATCCCTTTTTCCACCTTTATTTGTTTAAATTTGTTATTAGATGCACATCTCTTCCCCGTTCACCATTATTCGATATGGCTACTCTTTATTTTGTTTAAAGATTGATATATTATACCTCTCCCATCCATACTCGCTTACTTTTTTTATTACATTCTCACATATATTCCTCGAACTAACTTCTTACTTTGTCATTTTTTTTATGTTTTTCATGTTTTACTTTAATGCTGTATTTACCACTTTTTACATATTTATCATGAAAATACTTGAAAACGTGTTATTATCTCTGCATAAAGCATGCTATACATCATACTCCACTCGAGCCAATTATCAATATAGCGGCGCTTGATAAGTGTCAATGATCTTCAATAATTACCCTTTTTTGAATCAAAAAGGCTTATTTGTGATAGACTAGTCGATTAACAGTACACTCGATAGTCCTGTACCTTTCCTTCTCAAGTTGTCCGCTTAAGCGTACCAGTCTAGGCCATTCTACAAACCTTACTCTAATATAAATGTACATGCATCATGTTATCGCTTTACCATACTTTAGCTTGCGACCTAAACATATTTATTTATATTATTTGTAACTTTCCTTCAACTTTCTTGCACCGTAGATTTCCTTGTGTTATTCTGGGACATTACGTCATCTCTAATTCTGCTTTAATCTCTTAACTAGATCTCTTGGTACCTAAAAACCATAGGATAGAAGATATACCACTGTCAATGCCGCTATCATTCTTGAATACTGAATCCCCGTGCTTCTAGCCTTCTATCCAAAGTATGGACTATTCACAAACTTCTGCATTTGAGTATTTCGTACGTTGTTCACCTTTACCTTAAAATTTCTCATCATATCTTCTATCTCTTTCATGACATCCCTTCCATATAGGTATAATTCACATCCACAACTTGAAGCTCTATTATAGTACTTGCATCTCTGGAGTATATACAATACGGTGAGAGCTTCATACTGACTTCTTATGAGGTCGATATTCTTCTAACCGACTTTATCGTAGAGCAGTTATGGAATATGGTTACTGTACTATCTATCTTGCACCTCTTATATTTAAGAGTGATCCTGCAATGTTCCCAATCATGAGGTCTACAATTTTTTTGGGTCCAATAATCAGACTCCTGATTTACTTAGTTGGTGTAACTCTTTAGTTTCCTCTTCCCTCTTATCAACATTTATGTAGGGTTAAGCTATCTTTCGATCTATGATTCATGGCATTAGTTATTGCTTTAGCCTTTCGTGGACACCATAGAATATCTAGGATACTATCTTATAACAATTCAATCCTTTTTCTATAACCTATTGTATACAGCGAAATCGGAGGGTCCAATTTATCGTCATTAAGGTACTTTGCCAGATCACCTTGAAGGCTCGATGCCATGACCGAGTATCCTCCCTCGAGGGTCGTCGATACTGGACCTCATGGTAGCAATGATCATGGTAATGATAGAAAGGGGAAGTTCCCAAGGCACACACCTAGGGCTGACAAGGTTAGCTAGTCTACTCTGAATCCGGACCAGGGTGTCATTTAGTTGTCCCATCTCCATATCTTTGTAATTAATGTATTTTTTATTATGTTGGGATTTCCCTCCTATATAAAAAGGATCCTTGTCATTTTGTAAGTTTCTGTTGCTTCAGTTACTCCACACGAATATACAGGAACATTCTCTCTGCTTTCTAACATCTTTTCTTGTTATTATTGCTTTAATTTACTATCTTCATACTTGTTCATAATTTATTCCTCATCATTGGCCATAAAGAACCTTCATCAATTTTATTATAATTGTTAGTCATACCCCGATCGCCCTCGATAGCTCATTATCAAGCCACGGAACCGACCTCGAGGCCCCCGTATCGACAAGCTTGAGACCCCGATTGTCAGCCTCTCGATTTGATTATCACCTCATATTTACCTCTTATTTCGTCCCTAAACTTCATCAACATAACATCATCTGCTTAACAACTAGAATACAAATAGATCACGTATTTTTAGAGCCCCAACATCAAATTTAATTGTTATTACCATTTTGGCGGCAAACAGTTTGGCGCCCACCGTGGGTCTAAAACTAATAGTGATTATTTTCTTTCTAGTTTCGTTACACAATGCAAGTTATTTTTCCCAATTTTTCTTGTCTAAAGATCTGTGATTCAAGGTCAGAATGTACGATTTAGTAAACATCAATCTTGAGTACCACCGAGAGAATGGTGTGGCTGTTCCAGGTGCTGGTGAACCACCACAAAACCTTGAGAATGGACCAGGACCAATTCCGGTAGACGAAGTCTTATGCGATGCTCAGCACATCGAAATAAGCTCCACACTAACAGCAACGTACACCAAGGCGACCAACAAGAAGCCCAAAAAACCCCAGCTCGGGAAGAACAGGAAGTTAGCGTTCATGTTATTTTTGAAATGTTGCAGGCACAACAGCTAGCTATTGCTCAGTTGCAAAGTCACAAGAAAACTCGTAGCATAGTAGCATCGGGGACAGCTCCCCCAGCCCAACAGGTACCGGAGAGATCAAGCAATAAAGGGTCGATAGTCGATCCCGTCATCGTAAAGATGCTCGATGACCTCACCAGAAGGATCGAGTCGGGTGAGAAAAATGATAGAAGCCAACAATAAGATGGTCGATACTTACAACTCCAGGGTCGACCACATTCCAGAAGCACCCCCGACCTTGAAGGGTGTAGACTCAAAGAAGTTCATGCAGAAGCCGCTCCTACAGGAAGCGGCCCCAAAACCCATTCCAAAGAAGTTCATAATGCTGGACCTTTTGAAGTACAATGGTACATTAGACCCCAATGAACACGTTACCACTTACACCTATGCAGTAAAGGGAAATGACATGAAGGATGACGAGATCGAGTCCGTCCTGCTGAAATATTTCGGAGAAACACTTTCTAAAGGGGTAATGATGTGGTATCATAACATGGACCCAAACTCTATAGCCTCATTTGCCATCCTAGAAGATAACTTCAAAAAGACATATGCCGGGGCCATCAAGGTGGCCACCAGGAAATCCGACGTCTTCAAAATCAAGTAAAGGGAAAATAAGCTGCTGCGAGAATTTGTATCTCGCTTGCAAATGGAAAGAATGGAGCTACCACTGGTCTCTGACCACTTGGCATTACAAGACTTCACTCAAGGTCTGAATGAGCAAAGCTCGGTAATTTCGAAGCAGCAAAAAGAGAACCTGGTCGAATACCCTGCCGTGACTTGGTCGAATGTTCATAACCGATACTAGTCAAAAATCAGGGTCGAGGACAACTACCTGGGGGCCAACTTGGGCTCGGTATACCCAAGCAGGCTTCTGGCAAAGGAGACAAAACCTAACAAGGAAAGATATCAACCATACATTGAATACTGGAGAAATGCCCCAAGGCGCAACCCACCTCAAAACGACCGAAGGATAGATCAAGGACAGAATCCTCGAGGACCCATCAATAGAGTTGGTTCGATAGGAACACAGGACCAGCAGAGGCACCTCGCATGTCAGAATAAAACTTCAACGTCGATATATCATATTTTGTCTTCGCATCAGAAAAATCAAAGACGCCAAGTGGCCCAAGCCTGTGCAATCTGATACTTAACTAAGGAATCATGACTTAATGTGTGAATTTCACAACACACATGGCCACAGGATCGAGAATTACTACCAGCTCCGAGAGGAAGTAGCCAGATTACTCAATAATGGTCATCTCCAGGAATTCTTAAGCGATCGAGCAAAAAACCAGTTTCGAGAAAGAGATGCGGCCAAGAAGAACAAAACAAACGAGCTGCAGCATGTCATTCACATGATCTTGGGAGGCATTGATGCCCCACAAGAACCCGTGATAAGAAGGACAAAAATATCCATCACTAGAGAAAAATGAACCGGGGGTATATACCTGAGGATGCCCTCACGTTCAGCGAATAGGACACTGAGACCTTGTCTCTACCTCACAACGACGCACTGGTAATATATTTCTTCATAAATACATTTCAAGTAAAACGTGTACTCGTGGATCCAGGTAGCTCGGCCAATATTAACAGGTCAATGGTAATAGAGCGGCTCGTGCTACTTGAAAAAATCATGCCAGCCACTAAAGTCCTCAATGGATTGAACATGGCAAGTTAAACGACAAAAGAAGAAATCACCCTCCCGATCAACGTGGCCAGCACAACCCATAATATCAAATTCCATGTCATTAAAGGAGACATGAGGTACAATGCCTTGGTCAGGAGACCATGGATACACTGCGTGAGAGCAGTACCATCCACCTCCACAAAATGATGAAATTCCCGACAAAGGTTGGATTAAAACCATCTACGGGGAACAACATGCAGCGAGGGAAATGTTCGTTGTGCACGCTGTGACACCAACACCAATACCTCCACCTGCAAAAGAACCAAAGGGTAACCAAACTACATCTTCGGTTAAGCCCGATTAAAACAAAATAGAAGACTGTACTGCATCCTCATCGTAAGAGACTGAGACATATCAGACCTCGTAACATCACTGGCACATCCCACGCTAAGGTATAACCATCTCCCTTTTCATTTTGTATTTTGCACTAACCCTTATGCAGGTTCCCGATCAAAGCAGTCGAGACGCTAATCCAGCTCGAATATCTTAAGGTTTTAAATTATCTGTTGCACTCTTTTCCTTCGGCTGAGTTTTTATCCCGAATAGGGTTTTTACCGGCAAGGTTTTTAATGAGGCAACATCCACATTCTACCCAAGGAAGATTCAACAAGTATTCAAGGCTTATTTTTCAATCAACCTCGAACACTGTGGGACATCCCCCCGGAAGGCCATCATCGAAAAAACCAAGAAATGCCAAATGGGGTCCCAATAGGGAAATTATGTACCGAGCCAAACGGTCGAACGAACCGTGTACGTATAGCTAGGCCCCCAATGGAAGACATGTAAACTTGTACCAAGTAATCAAAGAATACATTTTGTCAAATCATTTCACACTCTAAAAGAAACTCAATATTTTTACAAAAACGATTCCTCCGTCAAAATATCCCTGACAATCGGGGACTAACATCGACAATTCAACACCTGAATGATATTCGGGTTGAGACTCCAAGCTTGTAAGCCCTCAACGAGGCAACATGAAAATCACAAAACATATCCAAGGCCAAAAGTGTCCCGAACACTCAGGGACTGGCATCAAAATCTTAAAAATCGTATGACCTCAAGGTCGGAATCACCAAAGTCGTAAGCCCTCAATGAGACAACACCAAGCTTACAAGTAAACGGCTCCTGAGCCAGGATGCCCTCATTAACTCGGGGACTGTCGCCAAGCACCATATGTGCGGTAAAATTGGGGGAATCCATTTCCCACCATTGAGGTATGTTCAGAGTACCCTAACAACATATCGAGGCCATATGATCATGATGGAGCTCCATATCTTGAGTATCATCCATGGCTCTACAGTGGTTCGAGGGTTAGAGGATTTTTCCACAACTTAGCGGTTATCACGAAGACGAGAAACTCCCAAGGAAAGAGCCAGAATCAACAGGTGCTAGTGTCTTGTCCAGACATCTCATCCCCATATCTTTACATTTAATGGCCCCTGTACTTTACCGAGTCCACTCGCCTATATAAGGGGGACACACCCTACCTTGGAAGGAACTGATGTTGCTCCATTTCTCCACAAATGCAATAATATCTCTCTCTCTCTCTCTCTCTCTCTCTCTTTCTTCTAAATTGTCTATCTTCATTCGGCCTCGAGGTCGCCTTAGCATTTTATCATTTTCTCATTTGTTTTTAGTTACTTTGCTCAATATTGACAATATAGAGCCTTTCTTAGCTATATTTTTTCCTGTTATCCCCTTCACGAATACCCTTGATAGCTTGAGATAGGGTCGAACCTCGGTCCCGAGGTGCCTGCTGGCTGGTCTTATGCCCGGGCAACAACCCCCTACTGGTTCAATTACTGCCTTGCTTAACTCGCTTTGCATTATTATACTTCTCTTTTTAGCACTAACTACCTTGACAAACTAGCTCGGGAATAGATCACGTATTTTTAGAATCCCATTTACAAATTTAATTGTTGTTACCATTTTAACGGTAAACAGTTTGGTGCCCACCGTGGTGCTAAAAATAATAGTGATTATTTTCTTGTTAGTTTCGTCACTCGAACGCACGATATCTTTCGCACTTTTTCTTGCCCAAGATCTTTCGATTTCAGGTTAATGTCCAGCTCGATAAATGAAATCGAGAACGATAACCCCAAAAACCGTAGAGAGAATAGTATGGCCATTCCAACAGCTGGCACGACACCGCGGGACCCCGATAACGAATCTAGATCGGTTCGAGCGGATGCGGGCCTGCACGTCGCACAGTAGGGCAACCATGTCTCGCGTACCGATGACGACATACAACACGTTGACCAACAGAAAGCACAAAAAATCACAGCCCGGGTAGAACAGGAAGTTAATCTTTATATTATTTTTGAAATGTTGTAGGAACGACATTTGGCTATCGCTCAGCAGAGTCGCCCAGAGACTCCCAATGCGGTAGCACCAGAAATATCTCCTTATGCCGAGCCAGTACCTGAGAAATCGGGCAACGACGGACCGGCAACCTACCCCATCGCAGTAGGTAAGTTGTAAGATCTCATCGAAAGGATCGAATCATGATCGCCAAAACTCTTACAACAACCGTTTCCTGAAGATACGATCCCGGAACTCATTTCACAAAAGTTAGAAACGATGAATTTCCCTAGGTGTGATAGGACCTCGAATCCTTGCGGGTGCATCACCACTTATGCATGCTCGTCCAGGGACAGCGACCTCCAAAATGTTAAACTCAACACCGTCCCGATAATGAGACTCAAAGAAACTCTCCCGAAAGAAACCATAACGCAGCGCCACGGCCCGGAACCTGACCTCGCGGACCCATTCACCATACTAGTGTTGTCCTCTACGGAAGCACACGCCAGTGCTATCAAAGTAAAACGAGGACCCAATGCACCTAAGGCTGAATGAAGAAGAAATAAAGTATCGCAGGAAGCCGCACCCCGCTCCTCGACAGGACGAACGAGACTGCCCGGTTTCGAGTAGTTGGGTAGCATAGGCCTTCACCCAAAACCTAAATGAAGACTACCCGGTGACTCCAGGGCATTTCAACCAACGACTGGTCAGATATTCGGTAAAGGCTTGGTCGGATGCCCGCAACCGACATCTATCCCGAATCAGGGCCGTAGACGACCATCTGGGAACCTCCTCGTGTTCGGCATATCTAGGTATATTCTCGGCAACAAAGCTGACACCGAGCGAATGGAGGCATTGCCCGTGTGCCGCAAACGGAAAAGATGACTCGAGATGCAACATGCCTTGAAACAACAAGGTAGTAACCCAAGGGAATCACCCTCAAGGAACCTCCAAAGGTTGCAGATTCAACAAGACACAGCTGGCAAGGAAACCACACCCGATGGAGTACGACCTCAACATCACAGTACCAAGCATTGTGATCGTCACAAGGGAAGCCAGGAACGCCAGACGGCTCGGACCTATTCGACCGAAATCCC
Source organism: Nicotiana glauca (assembly GCA_026770625.1). Lineage (NCBI taxonomy): Eukaryota > Viridiplantae > Streptophyta > Magnoliopsida > Solanales > Solanaceae > Nicotiana > Nicotiana glauca. Next base: position 43,892 of record MU714454.1, read on the forward strand.
CCCAAGGAAACAAAGGACCGATACGGGAATCACGAGGCTCTCGAGGTTACCGTCCGAAAAGAGCAACGACTATGCTATTCAACAAATGTCGCCATAGAGTATCATTGAGCGGACATACCTAGATCCAGCTCCATGGGAGGAAGGAGATCGGGAAAAATAGAGTCGGCAGGCCGCAGCATATCGCCATGGCTATAAAAAGACGACGACACCCCTCAAAGATCCGTAGAGTATAGAGTGCAAATGCCCATCACCAAAAAGAACGGTCCCGAAAAATGCTCCCAAAGGGCACCCTCGCGCCCGAAGGAAGGGACGCCGAGATTCTACCTCGGTATCACATTAACGTATTGGTTATCCCCTCCTTCATTTGACTTATTTCAAACAAAGCATGTGTTTAAAAGTATAGGTGGTTCAGCCAACTATACCGACGATGTCAGGCCAAAGCCAATAGGGCAATTCGGACTAACATCGCTCTCAGGCCGAGTCTCTAATAGGTTCTTGATGGCAATCGCCACAACAATCAGATCGTTCCCTCTGTGCAACCCGCCCGAGCTTGGGCTGATATATTGAGCGCACAGGGCGCTAACGCTTTATACAGATGATAGCTGATAGCTCATAACAAATGCGGGACTAAAGTATTTAGCTACAAGCGACAAGAGGAGATCCCTCACCATGTGACCCATCGCCGGCATTACCCTCGAAGGGATCAATGGATAAGCAGAACCACATCTTCGGTCAGGCCTGGTCGAACATGACAAAAGGCTGAGGCAGGGCTCGCTCCCCCAAACGTCGCCTACACATCTCGCAGAAAGGAAGAACTACTCCGCTCCTTTATTGTTTCCTTTATTTCTTATCGCTAACCTATATGAAAGCAGTTAGCTGAGGTATTCGGTAGTTCTGAACCCCACTCGGGGATCTGTGACATCCACGGGGCCTGCCAAACATTCTTTCCTCAACCCGGTTTTTAAAATGAAGAAGGTTCTGCCAACAAGATTATTAGTAGGGCTGCATACCCCTAAGAAGGGGATCCGACGAGATTGCAATCCTCTCTCCTATGTTTCAATGCGGAATCATATAAGCACATCGGATAATCGGAGAAGTCACACCCATGTGGGCCGAACTCACAACAAGAGGACGACATGTATTTACAACATATATTTTTGCCAAGCAATAAAGAATATTTTTTAGTCATTCCATGCCTCGAAGAAGACAATTTCGGCGTATTCACAGCAAAAACTTCTCCGCTAGATGTAACTCGAGATACTCAGAGACTTAAAAAATTTGGTGCCCGGATGACACTAGGGTCGGGATGTCGGGCTCATCAAGGCCTTATAAGGCAACTCCGAGCTCGCAAGAAGCAGTCTTTAGGCTTAAACAACTCGGAGAGTGCCACTAATCTCCATGTACTGGAAAATCTGAAATTGTAAGACCCTAGCGGGCAGCCCCGGTATAATCAGATCTATTCTCCACAAATTGTAAGACCTCAACAGGTATGAGAAATCTCGCAGTTTAGGCTATACGTCACATTTGTAAGAATCCCTAAAGGGCATACCTTCAGTGTAGACGCCTAAAACTGTCGCTTGGGATAAAAAATGGCCACGGCCAAATGCATATGACTACGGTCAAAATGGCTGATACAATCCAAATAATGAGACTTAGGACACCCGACTATCTCTAAAAAATCCTTCGAATATTCTTCGAAAAGAACCGGTTAAAAAAAGGCTTCCCTTAACAGGAAAAAAATGAGTCCCGACCACGTCGGCTCCAAAATTGCAAGAGCATCGATCTACTCGAACTATGAGCTATGAACCTTACGAGGTGCTCACGAGGTTCTTTCAGAACTGATGACGAGTCAGGAAAAAATATTCAAAAAGACCTTAACGTGTAGAAACAAAGCCTACAAAAAGCCCCCGGGGTAAAACAACGTAAAAGCCATTATCGCCATCTAGGTAAGCCTATATGCCTTAAAGGTCTCTATGACCATACAACGTATAAGGTCTCTATGACCGTACAGCGTAAGAGCCATTGTCGCCAGCTTAAAAATTGACAACTTGAGGATTAAAGCAAGCTTGAATCATAACCCGATTCGAAGAACGGATCCAAAATAGTTAACTATGCAAGCCTACGGGCCACATACTAAAAGGTCTCAACGACCAAACGACAGAAAAAACACCATCGCTGGCCGGAAAGCCAATGAGATTTGAGGTTCGATTACAGCTCAAAACTCAAGGCGAAAAAACACCATCGCCCGGGTATTATTCATTACAACCTCGGCCTGGACGTTCGCCTCCTCGGTTTTCTCCCTTGATGGATTGGATGAGATCCTCGCGATTATCTTTACCCGAGCGGAATCATTCACAAGAGCGGCCAGAATTTGAGCCTCAAGAACGGATGTCGCAGCCTGAGCTCTCTCTTTGGCTTTAGAAGGGGCACTAACACGCGCTCGCAGCTCGATAAATTCACGTTTGGCATTGCCAACCTCGCCCCAAAGTTGCTCCAGTTCATCCGCCTTGCCCTTCAACTGGAAAAGCAGCGCTTCAAAAGTCGGCAAGACAAAAAAAAGGAAGGGGGGGGGGGAAATACAAGGCAACGGGGAAGGCAAACTAC
>MU714454.1:47852-60710 GCA_026770625.1 Nicotiana glauca
GGGGGGGGGGAATACAAGGCAACGTGGAAGGCAAACTACCTGTTTCTCCAAGAGGGCCTCCCGGGCACGGCTTCTATCCGCCCACACCGTAAAGAAGCGAGTTCGTTTTCCTTTGTAACACAGAGAAGTTTGAGGGACTTTTCCCTTTCCCAAGCTTCCCGCAGCTGGGCCTCTTGACAAAGCAGCTCGACTTTGAGCCTATCGAAAGCCTAAAAAAGAGAATCCAGGCATGTGAAGAGAAAAAAAGGAGCACGGGGCCAAAATGTCCCTATCGCAGCCGAAAACACACCGCAAGGCCAAGATGATGAGCCTCACCGAGGGCCAAAGCTATTTCCAATAAAGCTTCAGTTCCGAAAGATGGCTGACCGACCAAATCGTTTCCTCTCAACTGCTGCGGAGAAGGCACTTTTCCACGAGCCTTCTCGCACCATAGAACATATTTCCTTTTGCCAGCACTCCTCGATTCCTGAACCGGCAGTCTTGCCTCTAATGAACTTTTGGCACCTGCAATAAAGGAACCAAGCTAGTCAGTAAAGATGAAGCTGCCCCTAAAAAAGGAAGGAGAAGGGTGGGAAGAGAACGCAAGGGACCTACCATGATGCTTTACCTCCCACCTCCCTTTTGAAAGATCTCGCCATCGGCGCCCATCATGAGTCCAGCATGCTGCCAGCTTACGAAAAAACTCATCGAGCAACCAATGAGTAGCTATAAATAAAGGACATGAAGAAATCATTATGGGTCCGACTTCGTATGAAGAAAAAGATAATTCGAATAGAGTTCTTACGTGTGGAGCTCCATTTCTCAGGAAAGGGTAAGAATTCTCCGGGGATAATGTTGGTTGTCCGAACTCGAATGAACTTACTCATCCATCCATGATCTTCATCCTCTTCGACTCCGATCTGCTCGAGAAGAGCTACTCTGAAGAGCAACCAGGCCCCGGAGGCGTAATGGCCGGTACAAACTTTTGAGGTGACTAAGGGTAAATTCTATCTTGGCCTTGTCGACAAAATATCTCATCGACCACAATATCCTCCAAAAGAAGGGATAAACCTGTTCAAACGTTACCTGATACCTTCAACAAAAATCGAGAACAACTCGGTCCGAGGAATGTTGTGCGAGAACATAAGTGTACACGGTGAACAGACCTTCGACATACATCATGATAGTCTCGTCGTGGTAAGGGGATTGTAGAACCATGCATTCCTCCCATCCGCACTCTCTCCCGATCGCCCCGAGATTCTCCTCCACCACCGATGAAATAATCCTTGACACATGCTCCTGGTGGCCCGAAATATTGGGAGTTTTCCCTGGTGTAGCAACACTCTTCGAGGAACTATACTCCGAGCATCGCTCCCCAATTGGGATAGGGCCACTATCACCAGCCAAAGGTGGAACACAGGGAGGAGTCCCCTTCATCCGAGGATCAGGTGTCGAAGCGGCGGCCATGGCCACAATAGAATAATGAGAAGGAGAGGGTGATCCAAGCAAAACTTCCCTAAAGTAGAGGAGTGAAGAGGCTCGCGCAAAGTGCCAGGCTCTACATAAGAGATGAGCTTATCAAAAAACTACAGAATTGTCGCTTGAGGAGGGGATAGACAAATATATAAGAGCCAGGCAACAACTGCCCAGTTGCTCAAAGGGGCCAATTCTGGCCGCGTTAATGTCACCCTCCCCTTGAGGAATGCACTGGAGGAATTATTCCAAGTTCCCATATATTTTGTGGAATCAGGGACCTTGGGAGATCCCCGATGTCAGTTCGAAGGAGCGACTCCAAACCTACAAGAAGGCTCCGAAGGCCCGATGATTGATGCGCTGAAGCGAGATGGACTACCAGAATAAAGGCTCCTTTCATATATTAACAGAACAAAAAAACATCTTTGCTGTATCCATTTCCTAGAAGGGATAACATATGAAACAAAAAAGGGGCATACAAAAAAGTGAAAGGAGGCTCGGATACTACTCCTCGCCACTATCCTCTTTACCCCCGTCAGGGGCAATCAAAAGCTCCAGTTTCTCCTCTGCCATTCGGGTATCCTCTAGGCCAGCAGATAACTCGAAGCTCCGGTCCTTGAGTTCTTCCAGGACCTCCCTCTTCCCTTTCGCCTTTGCATATTCGACAACTTGGACCAGATTCTGCTCAGCCACCAGGGATATATCATGAGACATCGCATGCATCGTAGCCGCATCCTCCTTATAAGCAGCAGCGTCTCTTTTGATATCAAACTTAGCCACAGCCAAAGCACCAATCTCCTTGCGGGCGTTTGAGAGAAGGCCCCTGGATGTTGCCAATTCCCCGATCGCAGTCTCACTCCGTTCCCTTTGGGCCGGAGACCTCCGTTTCTAACTCATCGATCCTCAAACTACTCTGCTCGACATTTAGTAAGAAGCAAGATGATAAATATGTGGATATAGAACACATATAGATACTAAGCGGATAAGCAGATATGAACAAAGAGGAATACCTGAACAACAAGAGAAGTCTTCTCCCGAAGTGCCACCTCTAAAGAGGCCCGAAGCTCCTTCAATTCTTTATCTCCCCGGGCACCTCGAGACTCCAAGTCTTGTAGTTTCAAGGCAATGGTATCACGCTCCTTCGCATGGCATGCAAGTTCTCCATGGAGAGGGGAGATGACATGGTCATATATCTCTTTACACTACATCACAATGTGGAAGTTAATAAAAACAATGAATAATGCCCAAAATTAAAAAGAATAATCGATCCGTCCCGCCAAGTCTGGGACCTCCTCAAGGTGCCAAGCAGAAGCTGAAAGAAATCGCAAAGTGGTTATCACAAAATTCAAAAGAATAATTGAGAAATGTCTAAAGGGAAATGCACTTACGTCGATCGTTCCTCCATTGGGGAAAAGGCATCCATCGGGCCGGGATGATATCTGAGATTCGCACTTGAACAGATCTTCTCATCCATCCCCGGTCCTTCCCTTCATAAACATTTGTCAAGAAAGACTTTTTAGAGCATTGTCGAAGCTTTATCAAGCCTCGATACTGCCAAGGGCGGTATAATCTGCTCAGATGGCTGAGGGTGAGAACTTCACCTACGACCTTTTCAGTAAAGTGCCTGAGCATCAGCACAATCCTCAAAAAAGACGGGGAGATTTGGACAAGGGTCGCTCAATATCGAGCGCAGAAGTCGAGGATCACCGAATCAATTTTCGAAGGAAGAGATTCAACGGATTTGTCGGGACACAAGGTGAATGAATAGGTGTATACGTAAAGAAAGCCATCCTTGAAGCTGATAATATTGTCACTAGGGGAAGGAATTTCTTTTGCCATTGCTTTACTCCATCGGTAGTAATTCTTCACTTTGTCGACATCAGTCACGATGCTAATATATCGAGATACATGCTCGCATCGACCCGGTGTAGACGTAGGAGTCTCGGTATCAAAATTGCTCGACGTATCTATTTTGGGAGAGGTCCACTGCTCTAAAGAAGGAACTGATTTATTCTCCCCTAGTCGACTGGGATGACAATGCATTGTCGTTTCGACGAGGAACCATCCTAGAAGTCCAGGCTATGAATAATGGTGAAATCTTTCCGAACAAAGAGAGAAATATGTGAATGTATCAAATAGCCAAGATTATGGTTCACGAGCCTGGAGGAAGGTCAAAGATGAGGAGCACCTAGAGATCGGAGCATTTTATAGGAATCGATTGGGGAAGCAGAAGAGACGAACCTACAGCAATTCGTGGATTACTCGATTGCCGCATTTGACGGTGACCCTGCACGGTTCCCTGTGATATGGCATTTAATGCTCTTATATGGATGACTTTGTAGTAATAATGGCCCTGAAGTAATGATTCAATATCGTTTCCTATCACATCGATGTAGGAAACACGGAGACTATCTATGTGCAATAAAATCGAGGGAATCCATTTCCCTCCATTGAGGTATGTTTGGAGTACCCTAACAGCATATCGAGGCCATAAGATCGTGCTCGAGCTCTATATCTCAAGTATCATCTGCGGCTTTACAGTGGCCCGAGGGTTAGAGGATCTGTCCACGACATAGAAATAGTCATAAAGACGAGAAACTCTCGAGGAGATAGCTAGAATCAATAGGTTCTAGTGTCTTGTCCAGACATCCTATCCCGTATCTTTACATTTAATGTGCCATGTATTATACCGAGTCCCTTGGCCTATATAAGGGGGAACCACCCTACCTTATAAGGAACTGATGTTGCTCCACTTCTCCACAAATGCAATAATATCTCTTTCTCTCTCTCTCTCTCTCTCTCTCTCTCTCTCTCTCTCTCTTCTAAATTGTCTATCTTCATCGGCCTCGAGGTCGCCTTAGCATTTTATCATTTTCTCATTTGTTCTTAGTTACTTTTCCCAATATTGACAATATAGAGCCTTGCTTAGCTATATTTTTGCCTTTTATCCCCTTCTCGACTACCCTTAGCCCGATCAAACCTCGGCCCCGAGGTGTCTGCTGGCTGGTCTTACACCTGGGCAACAGCCCCCTACTGGTTCGATTACTACCTTGCTTAACTCGCTCTTCATCATTATACTTCACGTTTTAGCACTAACTACCTTAACAAACTATCTCGGGAATAGATCACGTATTTTTAGAATCCCATTTACAAATTTAATTATTGTTACTATTTTCATGGTAAACACACCATTCATTAGAAAATCCGACGCCTTAAGACCCCAAGCGGGCAGACTCGGCCTCATAAGTCCTACATTAGGCAACAACAATATCTGTAAGACCTCGAGCAAGGCATGAACCACACTTGTACCAAGTGGAAACATCTGTAAGAGCTCAAGCAAGACATGAACCATACTTGTACCAAGTATCTAAAAACTGTAAGACCTCAACGACATGAAAATTTTGTACGGCCTTGCTAAAGACATAAACCCGATCTCAAAGTTTAGGCCATATATCGCACTTGTAAGACCCGTAAAAAGGCATACCTTCGATAGAGATGCCGAAACTACTTCACTTGGGATCAAAAATGGCTCCAGCAAAGCACAAATGACTACGGTCATAAGGCTGTACCAGCCAAACTAATGCGACTCGGGGATGCCCAACCATCACTACAAAATCACAGGCCTTCAAATACTTTGAATCTTCTTCGAAAAGAACCGGTTAAACAAGATACGCTAGACATAGGAAAAAGAGCTTCGACCATGTCAGCTCCAACTCACAGGCTTCGAGATATCAGCCTCTGAGCCAAACCTCCCGAGGTGCCGCCATAAAATGGCTTATAATCGAGGTTCTTCTCGAACCGTTGAAGAGTCATGAAAAAAATTATCGCAAAAAGTCTTTAATGAGGGAAAAATAAAGCCCACATAAGAGGTCACTTAGACCCAAGGCGTAAAAGCCATTGTCGCCAGCCGGCATAAATCTGAAAGCTTGAGGGTCGAATGAGCTCGAGTCGCAACCCGATTCAGAGACTGAACCAAAAATTGTTACCTGAAAATGCCTTAGGGTAAAAAGCATGAGAGCCACTATCGCCAACTTACGCATAAGAGGTAGCTTTGACCTAAGGCAGAAGAGCCATTATCGCCAGCCCACATAAATTTGAAAAGCTTGACGGTCGAATAAGCTCAAGTCGCAACCTGATTCGGAGACTGAACCCAAAATAGTTACATGACAATGCCCCAGGGCAAAAAGCATAAGAGCTCAAATGCCATCTTACACTGAAAGGACACTTCGACCCGAGGCATAATAGCCATTATCGCCAGCCTAATAAGCCCCAGGGCCATATCATAAAACTAACGATTCCTACCAAATCAAAGACCAGTTCACCTGGACAAATTCGAGACACAGAGAGATACAGAAGAAATAAATCCTCAAGGGTTTCCTTATACACATATACGAAAAATGCAATCTCCATCCATAAACATGCTTTGAAAATACTACATACAAATGGAAAAAATCTACACTCCCTCCTGGGGGATACAGTTTCCCAGCCTCATCCTCACTTTCTTCAACGTCAGACAGAAGAAAACGAGCATCACGCTCATCCGCCCTCGCTCGTGCCAACTCTTTCGAGAGAACAAAACTCCTAGCACAAATCTCCTCGAGAGTCTTCCTTCGAGACTTGCAACAAGCATACTCTTTGATCCTCTCTTCACTGTCGAGGATCCTTCTCAATTCATCTTGAGCATGAGTAGTATCCTTTAGATAGATCGCCATCTCCTGGTCAACCTTAGTTCGGCTCATTACAGCTTCAGGCCAGGCATCAACAATCTCGGCCCTTACCTTCGAAAGCTCAGATTTGAGCTTTGCGATCGCATCTGCTTCAGCCAAAGCATTGTCACAGGCTAAAAGAAGTTGGGCCTCAAGGGTGGAAACCTTAGCCAGGGCATCTCTTTCCTCTATAGACTGAACCTCCACCTAAGATCTTTGCTCATCATGTTCGTTCTTGGATCGGTCGGCTTTATCCCTAGGACGTTATAGGGCCTCTGTCCTTTTCTACAACTGAAATAAACAAAGTGTTAGCCTCAGAAGCAAGAAGGCGGGACACATACTCACTTGGGACAGAAATCTACCTGCTTATGCAAAAAGCCCTCGTAATTCAAGCATTGGGTTGCCTCGTACCGCAAGTGTTCCAGCTCGACTTCCTTTTCATCGCAAATGAGCCTAAGGGATCTCTCTTGATCCAGAGCTTTCCGCCGCCTGGCTTCATGATGAAGCATCCTGGACTTAAGCCCGTCGAAGGCGTGTAAAAGAAAACCTAACAAGAAAGGCAAGGCACAAAATTCAAAGGGCCTTTGTCAAAGCTAACCATAAAGTGAAGTCGGTGGGCTTCCTCAAAGGCCAAACGTGCGTTCATTAACCTAGATCCCTCAGCTCTAAAAGAATTGACTCCGGTCGCGACACGGTCACTTGGAGTAGGCGAACCCGAGATTCTAGTATTCCCCGAAGAACTATTAACAGAATGTTAAGGCGGTAGCAACGGAGAAACCACCTTTTCGAATGATGCTTCCACTACGGAGCTCGGGTCCGGCCTCACCCTGCTTTGAGTGTTGTCACCATGTAGAGGTATCTCCATCTTATTGTTGTTGTTCTTTAGCCCGGAGGCTAGCGACCCTTCCTCCTCTTCAAAGGACCGTGACCTCACCTCGGAAGGCCTTCTGATTCCAACAACGACAAAATTAACACGCAAAAAAGGAAAATTGCCTCTCCAAATGAAGGAAAGGAAAGGAAAAAATAGCACAACATGCACGATGATGTTTTCCCGATCTGCCCCGGGACACACCTCGCCACCTATGCTTGTCACAAGTTGAGTGGGTCCCCAACTTCCGAACCCAATCCGATAGATCAGGAATATCACCTGGCGCCCATGCAACTGCCGTAGAAAAAGAAATAATGGCACGGTTATGAAATCAGCCTTCGCCGCAAATGAAATTGAGAAGGTACCGAGTGTGCCACTTACGTGTATAATTACATTCCTCAGGGAATGGTATAAGTTCCACAGGGATAATGTCAGCCATTCGGACTCGAACGAATCGACTCATCCACTCTTGATATCCATCATCCTTATCATCAATGATGAAGGGCATGGTCAACAAGCAACGCAAGGTTAATAGGCCCCGATGATGAAAGGGACGGTACAGCCTGGTGAGATGACTGAGCGTGAAGTCAAGCCCCGCCTTCTTCTAAAAAAATCTCATCATCAACACTATCCCCCAAAATGACGCATAGATTTGCGCCAAGGTATCCCAATACTTCTAAAAGAAATCTAGCACAACCCTATCAAGGGGGCCCAGTGTGAAGGGATACGTGTACACATTCAAAAAATTCATCGCCACGATCTGTGATGCCCTCATCCGGTGAAAGTATTTGCAACACTACTTTCTCCCCGACAATCTTTTGTAACTGACACAAGGTGCTCTTTTCTTATCAAAAAAAGAAATTTTTGAGGTACGCTCTTCTTGGTCCTGGATACCAGAGGCGGGACTCCCCCCTATCGGATAGACCCTGATGTAGTAGTCATGGAGGTGGCAAAATCAGAGAACTAGAGCAGGAATTTATGCAAGTACATTAGCACTGAAGTAATGAAAGGCTCACCACGGAAAGGTAAAGGTAACCACTTAATATAATGGGATCTCCAAAGGGGCACAAATGACCCTATATATGGAAAAAGTGGTGACGACCCGCCTGCCTAAAAAGCCAATGATATCTCGCCAATCCTGAGGTGGTACTCGACCTCGAGAATCTCAATCAAGAGAAGTTAGGCTCCAGGAAGACAACAATATTATTGCCAATCTTGAGGTGGTACCCGACCTCGAGGATCTCCATCATGAGAAGTTAGGCTCCGGGAAACCGACAACATTATCACTAATCCTGAGGTGGTACCCAACTCGAGGATCTCCATCAAGAGAAGTTAGGCTCCAGGAAGCCGACAATATTATCACCAATCCTGAGGTGGTACCCGACCTCGAGGATCTCCATTAAGAGAAAATAGGGTCCGGGAAGTCGACAACATTATCTCCAATCTCGAGGTGGTACCCGACCTCGGGGATCTCCGCCAAGAAGAAGTTAAGCTCCAGTAAGCCGACAACATCGTTACAAGTCCCGAGGTGGTACCTGACCTCGAAGACCCGCATAAAAAAGGAGTTAGGCTCCAAAGAAATAAGCATTTAAACTCCACCCACATGGGTTTGATCATGGGATACCATCTAAGTTTGGGTAAAACCTCATTTGTGATCTACTTACAATGCCTTAGGGCTGTCTACGCCAAGTTCAAAGCAGGTTTCCGGGTGGCTCAGGTTTGAACGAACCCCGCTCGGAGACTGTCCTCGAGAGCCTAAAGGCAGACCCTATTCTAAGGCTCCTAAGGGAATTTCCCTCGAAGATAATTGCAAGGACTAAATACTATTCTTGAAAGTCTAGGGGTTCGAAGCATCATTCAACCCGAAGTAAGGGTTCCACGGGGAGCCTTACTAATCAATCAAAGGTTAGAGATATATACTCCCACCTGGGCTCGATATCGATATCGACCTCTAGGATCATATATTCAGAGTTTCTGTAAGCACAAATAAAAGGAAAAGTAGCAAGCATCGAAGACAAAATTGAAGAAACATCTTTTTATTCATGAACATTTGGTCACAAAAGCCTACAAGGGGTTGTTACACAAAAAGAAAAAACCAAAAGGGTACAGGTATAGTAAAAGCCTAAAGTATAGCCTATTCTTAATGGTGTTTTCTTGGTAGCAACATCTTCGAGCATCATCTGCTCGGGCACACATCCTCAGCGGCAATAAATTCAATCGCCACCTCCTCCGGGGTTTCATCTCTATCCTCCGGAATGGTATCTTCAAAAGGGGAGATAAATAGGAGGAAAGTGGCGGAGAAGAGAAAAGTGACGTAGAAGAAGCAGAAAAGAATTGAGAAGTGTCTGGACGGAAATCTGGATAGGATGGACCTCACCAGCACTACTATTGCGAAGCCACTTCTTAAGACGTCACACTGTCGCGGGATGCAACAGTTAGTAGATAGTGCCACCTCACTCTATGGAAAGAAAAAGGTGCGATATGCCGCACCGAGTAGTTGAGGGAGGTGAGCAGTGGTATAGAGTCCGAACACCCCCCTGAGCTGTGGTGTAAAGTTCAAATATCACCCCGAACAAAGCAAAATCGGCCCCTTACCTCGTTGTTCCGGGCCAATGATGATAACAACAACAATAAAATTTACAACAACAACAAAAACCAAATGGCATAATCTCGATCAACCAAAGAAATCCCAGGAGACTGGCTGCGGCATGGATGATGGAAATGTCACCTTAAAATATTGAGGTCGTGGACCTCAAACATGGTAAACGACGATGGTTATGGATGGTAAGAAGAAAATAACAGATATATATGGAGAAACACTTGGATGAAAGGTTGAACTCAGGAGGCTCCCAATTATAGGAAGGGCGATAGCGTAATCGACGATGCCATTATTGCCTTCGAAAGACGTAATGGCAAGCACATTTAATGCGTCTTTGGGAGCTGAACCGGCAGCGACATTATAGCTCTAGAGAATAGGGAATCGTAATGCTTTGAATGACCCTAGAGAAGTGGAACGACGGGAAATTTCTGTTATAGTGAAGGCTTATGTCATAGGTTGATACAATCGACACAATGTCATCACGGGAAGTCCAAAGAGTTAGATGCCAAAATCATTTCTTATCGCCCCTCTCTAAGAAACGCGTGGACTATCTATATATGGAAAAATTGGAGGGTCCAATTTCTCGTCATTAAGTCTTTTCGGAATATCACCTTGAAGGTGTCACACCCCAAATTCGAGGAACATGACCGGCGCCCGACCGGGTATCCCCAGTCAAGCGGACATGGGTGCCTTTTCTATCCCACGTGTTACCCCTCATTCTCATTACCTAATAACCAAGTGAAATAGCCATTTATAGGATATGGACTCCATTAACCAAATTTTATAAACATAACAATAACAATTTCCATTAGCAACTTCATTCACCATAATAAAGGTATTCCAATTTTTATACATCATTGCCACACATCAATATTTATCTTTTAAATTACCATGCCGGACACTACCCACAACCTGTCTACGGAGCCTCTAAATACAATTGAAGAATAATATGGAAATGCCGGCAACAAGGCTCCGGCTATACCTTTATACAACATCAAAACAAGATCCCAAAATAGAAAGTGGCGTGAGCCACATCGGGCCCCGAATGCAAAGGGGCTCGCCGAATCAGCTGACGGGGAGTGATGAGGAGCTACGGTCGGTGGACTGGAGTACCTGCTATGTGTCCACCTACAAACATAAAACGAATGTAGCGCCCCCGGCAAAAGGGACGTCAGTACATTTGAATTGTACTGGTATGTATGAAAAAAACTTTGTCCGAAGTAAACTCAAGACATACACAAGTAGATAACAGTAATAGAAACAACAATCAAATGCACAAGCAAAGGAACAATCAAGCCAAACAAGTTTTCAACATCTAACTTTGTTTCAAGTGACCTCAAACCATACACAAGTAGAAAACAGCAATAAAAGCAACAACCAAACACACATAGAAGGTACAATCAAGCCAAACAAAGGGACAATCAGTGCCCCACAGGTTACAAACTCTCATGTTGTCTCCTTTCACAATTCCACATCAATGATTTCACAAATTTGTTCAAGTGTTTATTTAAATAGTGATTTCGATCACTTTTCAACCCTTATTACCTCGGCCACCCGTATCACCACAACCCACACCTTATAACTCCGTATTGCGGCGCGCAACCCGACCCCGCCGTACAGTTTCAATTCACAAACAACGCAACCACAACAATCAATTCACAAACAAGAAGAGCAACAACAATACTTCTCAAGACACAGCCACAACAATGTTACAAGTGTTTCCATAGCCAACAGTACCAATTCCGTTATATTCAACAATTCATAAGCAATTCAAGTCATTGCAATAATTACCCACAAGAAGACAAATATGTTATTACCACAGTTGTTCCAATTGCATCATTTACGATTTCCTTCTATTATTCGTTTCTCAACTCTTACCACATAACACTTAATCAAACCAATCAAAAGAATTTTACAAACAATCCACGTAGCTCTCACATACCAAATATTCGTACACCAAGCAAGGCGATTTCACAAAGATCAAAGTTAGCCATACATACCTCGAAGAGCTTTTCCTTAAGTTACTACAACGTTCCAAAAATTCTAGCAACTTCAATATATTTTGAGACATAGAAAAATTGAGCAAAAATTAGAAAGATATTCATGGTTTCAGCTCATTTGAGAATTCTATCAAACACTAGATGAACATCTTGATTTCAAATTCCCTTTTAAAGATTTCCTTCATTCCCTAACCCAATCTTTACTTATTTATGTTAAACAATCTTCTCACAACGTATATTGTACATGCATGTATACACAATACCAAAACACCCAAGAATAACACCTCAATAACCCGTCTTATACTCTAAACTCGAATTTAAAACCTAGGGCATAGAATCATACCTCTTAGATGAAGAACTTGCGATTGGGTTCTTGATTCTTGAAGATTGATGCAAGATTTGGATGATTTAAATGTTGGGTTCCTCCTTCTCTCTATAAAATGCTCTCACCTCTCTCTAAAATCAGTAAGAAATGACCCCAAAATGAACCCCAAAGCGTATATATTGAAATGGGGCCGGGTTATAAAAATTAGAAATTTAACCCTCTGATGTCAATTATGCTGTAGCAGAATGCACCGCAGAATGAACATGCGGGCCGCAGAATGCACCGCAAAATCGGTGTCCAAAAATGAGCTACACTGGTTCAATGTGCGGTCAAAATGCGGACCGCAGAAAGAAAATGCGGACCGCGAAATGAAAATGCGGACTGCAGATCAGACATGACCCAGGATCGCATTTTCCAGCCTTTGGTAATTTGATCATAACTTTGTGTAGGAATGTCCAAAAGACGAACAAATTGAAGCGTTAGAAACTAGACTCAAATAGATTTCATTTGATATACTATTAACCACATAAAACCTTATACATAACTATATAAGCTCGTTTAAAGTGGAGCCTTTTGCGAATCCATTTGGAATATTGGCCTATTACGAAAGTTTTCCCATTTGGCATACACTTAGGCTTCCATTTGGACCTCACATCACTTACCATAAGACTTATACTAATATTTACCAAGTCTAATTGATGTCCACCATGTTAATAGTATATAAGAATATTATAATAAGCCTGTCTGACACTACGAAATCCTAAATTACTTAGTGAAATTTTCCGGAGCCTTACAATCTCCCCCCTTAGGATCATTCATCCTCGAATGAGGAGTAGAGTCTTCCCCAAACACTTTAACATCACCCATCTCTTTTCTAACCTACCTCCAGTCTCTAAATTTTCACTAAC
>MU714456.1:0-24359 GCA_026770625.1 Nicotiana glauca
AAAGTATACCGGTCCAGCATAATATGCTGGAGTTCGTACACAAATGCACCAGAACTCCCGTATATTATACCGGACTGGTCCCTGTTGCAGCAAAATAGTAGCTATTTTTCATTGACTTGGTAAACGCTGGCTATTTTTAATTGACCAGTGTGAAAAGTGGCTATACGATGATATTTTAACCCTATAAAGCCCGGAGTAAACTAAAAAATCCAATAAGTAACCTATTACAACAGATTAAATTACCTTGATAGTACAATTTCTCTACGATAACAATGATATGAATTAAATCCACTCTTTTATCCCATGGAAGATATTTTCTTTAAAAGGAAACCATGCATGCATATTTCAAATTTAGTGAACCACCAATCATTTAGTGTTATGATATAATTTTGAATTGTGAGAAATAAATTTTAGAAAAGGAAAAGGGTCAAAAATACCCCTTTACTATTGTAAAATGTTCACTTATACCTTTCGTTATAATATTGGTCCATCACAGCCCCTGACGTCGTAAAACCAGTGCATAACTACCCCTCTGCCGTTAGAACCCTCCACCATAGCAAAATTATCCCACGTGGCCTCACATATTGTTGAGGTGGCTATTTTATCCCCTCCCTTACTTCTTCTTTCACCACCACCTCCCTCTTCACCCAACCTTCACCAATATCACCTCTTCCTTCACCACACATGTATTCTTTCACCACCATCAAACCACTAGTCTTGCCAACCTTTGGTAAAAATCAATATAAAATTTTGCTTTCTTGGTTTCATTTTCGGATACCAAAGTGCCAAAGCTTGTTGGAGCAGCTTTAGCAGACAGTATTTTATTTTGTCAAAAGATAAAGGAGAAAAAGAACAGGATGTCCAAATGCATTGATAAAATTTAAGTGCATTGCGCAAGTTGGAAAAAGAAGGAAAAAATCATGGAAAATCTATATAAACTATTACTATAATTTAAATTGCAACGATTAAAATGGTAATCAAATACAACTTTCTCTATGATACAAAGCGGTGCTTTGTAGCTAGAAATAGAAATCTAAAATTGCTTCTAGCATAAAGTAAGCAAAGGAGGTGGCATAAGGTAGCAATGGAACAACTTTCTTTTTTCTTTTTAGAAAGTATCCTAGCTACGGAAAATCTTTACACACTAAAATCCTAATCATTGAACTAGAAACCAAATGTACTATTGTATAAAACATTTTGTTATGCTCTGAACATTTCGGTAAATTATGAATTATGAGATTTTCCTTCTTGGTGTGTCAGCTGGAAGACATCTTTCACTTCTTTGAGTTTTATTAGTTGCCAAACAGTCTTGGGTCTCACATTAGCTGAAACCAAACCTGAAGTGAAACCAGTCAAATAAAAAAAATTGATAGAATTTTAGTGAAAGAATGGCAACCAAGACTAGTGGAATTTGATGGTCGAGCAAAGAATATACGTACGCTAAAGGAGGTAATGTTGGTGGCGGTTGGGTGAAGAGGGAGGTTGTGGTGGAAAAAGAAGTAGGGTAGGGGATAAAATGGGATAGGTATAATGAGGGGCATCCACGTCAGCAATATGTCAGTCCACATAGGATAATTTTGCCATGGTGGAGAGTTTTAACGGCAGGAGGGTATTTTTACACCAATTTTATGACGTGAGGGTTGTTGTGGACCAATAGCATAACGAAGGATATAAGTGAACATTTTCGAATAGTAGAGCAATATTTTTTACCCTTTTCCATTTTTTTAGAAAAGGAATACATTTACCTTTTTTTCATTTTAAATTTACAATATGTATCTCGTGAAGGTGACTACAATAATAAGAAATCTCACTCGCAAGCCCAAGCAATGAGCAAACACTTGAAGAACAACAATAATAATAAACCCAATATAATCTCACAAGTGGGCTCTGAAGAGAGTGGTGAGTATACAGACCATGAATATAGAGAAGATGTTTTCAATTGACTCTCAGCACGAGCAAAGATGAAAATAATGCAGTAGCAACAAGCGGTAATGAGCACAAGATAATAAGAAAACGAGGCAAAAGGAAATGATAGAAATCTAATAATAATAGAGACGCTGATAACAGTGAAATTGTCGGGGGAATGCACTCGTCTACCTACTAACATTCTACCTTAATCCACGACTTCCCCACCTTCCTTCAAGGGTCATGTCCACGGTCAACAAACACTCGAACGACCCCTTAGGGTGTCGTTTGATAGGGTGCATAAGAATAATCTTGAATAAGGTGTATTAGTAATGCTAGTATTAGTTATGCTTGCATTAGTTATGCTGGTATTAATTATGCTAACATATTTTTTATCCATTGTTTGTTTTGATGTATTAAAACATTGCACAATTTCTAAAAGAATTGTTTGTTTACAAAAATGTCCTCAAAACTAGGGGTGTACATAGACCGGGTTGGTTCGGATTTTTCAATTACCAAACCAAACCATTAGTATCGGATTTTTAAATCTATAAACCAAACCAAACCAACGAAGTCGGGTTTTTCAATCTCGGGTTTTCTCGGGTTTTTCGGTTTTTTTCGGGTTTTCGGGTTTTTTTCCAGATAAGTCTTCATACCACAAATATATAACTTGTGCTCCATATATTTCTCTGGTCCTACAAGGATACAACTATATAATGTATTTTTCAATAAAATAATATAATAATATGAGATGAGTCATAGCATTGTACTAAAATATTCAATAACAAAAATACTAAAATCCATAAAGAAAATATTACTAAGTAATAAGCCATAATAAATATTNATTTCTAGTGTTGAATTGAATTTTTTTTTGTTAGCATTAGTATTGATGTGAAGTTTATTTGAATTACTACATTTATGAACTATAAAATTTATTGAACCATTCAAGAATGTTAAATTCCAAACTTGAAATAATATGTTTAAAGATAAAACTGTGAAAAAATTTAAGAAATATTTATGAACTGTATTAAAAATAAATATTTATATGTATAAAATATTTGTAAAAATTGAATAAATGTAATATCGGGTTGGTTTGGTTTCGGTTTGACTTTTTTTAGTTAAAACCAAACCAAACCAATTATGGTCGGGTTATTTTTTCCAACACCAAACCAAGTCAAACCAACCCATGATCGGGTTTTTTTTTCGGTTTGACTCGGATTAGCGGTTTGGTGCGGTTTATCGATTTTCTTTGTACACCCCTGCTCAAAACTAGTCCATACTCTAACTTTTTAAAAGAAATATATGTTGAGAAATATTTTTATATGAAAAGGTTTAAAACAAAATATTTTATTTGTCTACCTATATTGTAAAATAAAATTAAATATTTATTTATAAAAAAAGAAAGTATGCTAAGAATTTATTTATTTACTATGGATATAATTTGATTTCTCCATATTTGGATTATTTTGAACTTGTATTAATATACTAACTAGCATATCTTAATCAAGCATAAATTTTGAAGGACAATTTTATCTTTAACTAAGCTAATACATGCATTAGAACCCATTATATTGATAATACCATTGTTTTCTATGTATTAGTTATGCATATGATAATACCAAATATGATGTATAACTAATGCTTGCATAAATAATGCATGGGTTCAAAATGTCTACCAAACAATGTATTATTAATACACAAAGCTAATGCACCCTACCAAACAACCCTAAATGTTTGTTAAGAAAATTAGAGAGAGAATGTGTTGACAAAATCCTCTCTAAATGTTAGTTAAGAAAATTAGAGACAATGTGTTGAACAAAATCCTCTGCAATCATGTCAATTAAAATTATACTAGTAGTACAAAATAGTCTGATTAGTTCCTATTATTCTTTCACTTAATTGGAATGCTACATTAGTTCACCCTATCAATAAATTGTCAAAAGAGAAGTAAAACACAAAAGGCTGCTGCTTTCACAATATCATATTAATCAATAGCTACAGAACTAGCTGTATAAAACCAAAACTTTTCTATCAAATAAGATGAAAATAAAGCAAGGGAAATGTTATCTGGTACAAAAGAATGAATCACATCATGTAGTTTCACGATTGACACACAGATATGAAGCTACAAACTGCTACATTATATTACGCGTTTTAATAGAAAGAAAACAATAAATAAAAAAAACATATGAAATTTCGCGCTTTACAAACTCACAGCCACTCCCACCCAGAGCCAAATTTGGGGAAAAGAATAAAAATTTTGTAGGCCAAACCAGATACTTTCACAAATGAACATTGTCCTCACCTTTTGTACGACAAAAGAATCCTCATTGCTTCAGCACCATTTGAATTGCATCTTGTTGAGCTTTCGTCAAACTCTGGAAAAAACAGATGTTAAAACCACAATATTGGTTCAATATATAATATTTTACTTATATATTCGATTGAGTCATTTATAAGAGTTGGAATTGACCTGTAAAAGATGACTAAAAATTGCTCCATCACTATGAGCGAACTTCTTGAGAAAATCTACTATATAATTCACCAGATTAATCTGCCGGCGCAATTGAATTGATGGTCAGTTTACACTCCATGAAGGAATGATAGCATTCAGCTATGATGTATTTGTTCTAAACAAATACCTCATTAAGGGGGTCGGCACCACTAAGAAGGTCATCATCGTCTCCATCATCCCCGTCCTAGTAAAGCATGTTAAGGATTAAAATATGATGACCAAATTTTTAAGGAAATTGATGCATGGACAGATGGAGATAGAGAAAGAATAGCAGCATTTGACAAAAACCTCATCGAAAGCCTTGGCCATCGCGTCAAGGTAATCATAGGATGGTCTACCATGGGGTATGACACTACTTGATAAAACCACAGCTTCATCTGTCTCGACATCTCCTTCTTGAACTTCTTCCCAATCACTATCCTGGCACCAATGATTTTGTGCAAGATTTAGAAAACCTATAGACTTGTCTTAACAGTGTTTTAAGGACTATAATTACCTCGTCGCCACCAACTAAAACTTGCTCTTGAATTTCAATTAAGGTGTCTGCTAATGAATCAAGAATCTATCAAGTCCAAAAACATAAGTTCTGTCAGAAAAATAGATGATGCTACTATTCAATAATGTTAAATTACGTATCAGCCTATAAAACGCACAAAGATAAAAAGAATGCATCAAAAAAGTCTCAAACAAATGCTGAAACACAGATGAAAAAGCAAAGACTGGTAAAGAGATCAATTTATCATTCACTGGTGAGCAAGAAATGTCAACCCAAGAATGAGTTTGTTGGCATATATTGCATGCCTAGTGTACCATAAAATACGGGGGAAAAAAACACACGCTGACATCAATTTTGAAACCAACTATCATATATGGGAACGGTAAAAATACCTTTCCAGGAAGAGGCACCAACGTCCATTGATCTGGAGCTGTCTTAGCTTTTGAGCGTGTAGTTATCCCTGCAGTAGACTACGAAATACCCAAAAATAGATTTTAGGTCATTGGTGGACTCTGCTTGCGGAAGAATCAACAAGTATAACCAACCTGGATTAGATGGCCTTGTACATTCAGTTTCCCCAATTCAACATGCTTTGTAGATAAAAGTAAAGCCAAAGCGGTCGTGGTGACTTTAATTTGGTAAGCCCCCTGAATTTCCCCTGAATATTAGCATGTTTTTTAGTACAGAGTAAATATACAAGCAGCTGTCAAGATGTAGCTCATGATGCATAATTCCCTAAGCAAACTACAAGGCAGATGAAGCAAGTAGAACAAAAGATCAATAATATGCTCAAAACAACGCAGTTACACGTTCCAACATAATGCCACTGACGGACCAACAAGCCTGTCTACTTGCCTTGCTGCTTTGTCCACTCAAACATTATGTAAGCGAAGGAGTTAGGATGACCTTCCGCTGGAATAGAGACCAATAACTCAATAAATTGCTCAACGCGAGGAGCACTCATGTGGACCTGCATAGACATAGGGAAGCATCAAGTTCAATGAGAAAACGCAATTAAAACCAAGATCTCCAAATTCATTACTGAAAAACTTACAGATAGTTATGTAAAGGAAAGATCTTTTACATCTTGTTTATCAAATCACTAATTTAAAAGCAAAGCAACAGCAGAGACATCGTAATATGTGATTGTTGTCAGAAGATATGCTGGCAAACAATTACTTAAATTTCAGTTTCTAAAAAAAGCGAAAAGAAAATAACAATTTTGTTTTGGTTCTGATCCTAAAGCATCCCAAAATATTGTGAATTAAAGGCTACCGTGGAAAAAGACCCTTTGTCTGTGTAGAGGCAGCAACTGTGTTAGTGTCTACTCCTTACTTAACATTAACCACCAAAAAGTGGCATGTCCATATATGCAAATTTAGTTCATTGTGCGACCGAAACGAGACTACATAAATCAGCAGTTACCAGACAAAAATGTGAAGACAGATCCTCAAATAAGGACGAGAAAAGCATACCAATCTGGCAAAAATAACCAACAAAGAGCTTCTTAACCCAGAAATTTTACAAGATTGCATGCGCCTCACAAGTGCAGCAACCAGGTCTCTGATATGTTGGGCCATTTGTGAAGGGAGATGCAGAATAAGTTGAAGGATATAGCTCCCAACAAAAAGTGCTCCGGAACTTTCTAGATCAGGATCCAGAAGCCTGCATGCAAGATCATAAACAATCAATCATTCAAGCCACATCGTAGATAGGTCTATGATTCTGCAGCCCTCATATTTCAATTTTTTTACTTGAGAATCAAGCCTAAAGCAACATATGCAGACCACAGGCTATTTCTTCAAGTTAATCATGAATAAACAAAGGAGAAGTTAAAGCTGGACAAGCTCAATATGATCTCTTCTAGCTGATCTTCAAATTTATGTAGCAATTTTAGATGCCTCAGGTTCCCAATACCTGAAGAAACTAATACTCAAGAGCAGTATAGATGTGGTTAACTTCTTACCATCAGGTTGTACCCCTGTCAGAGCCACACCCCCACCCCCCCAGAAGAAAGAAAGTGCACATGAGAAGCATAAAGCTCCCATAGATTTAAAAGTCTACGGTAAAAGTAGAACAGCCTCTCTACCCTCACAAGGTAGGGATAAGGTCAGCGTACACAATACCCTCCCCAGACCCCACAATGTGGGATAATACCGGGTATGTTGTTGGTAAAAGTAGTACAGCAATCTAAAAGATTTCAGCTTTCGCCTTCTAATCTTTTTTTTCATTCTTATCCTTTGGGCATCCCAATTATAACAGCAAAGTCGCATAGTCCTAAGCAGATTAATCAACTTATGTTGTGTATGTATCTTGATATAGCATCTATGCATCATGTTAAAGAGGAAAATCAAAGAGATTCATTGAGCAAAAAAAGATGATGGGTCGATGAGCTCTACCAGCCCCATATTACACAATGAAGTATGATAACCAGACAACTTGAAATTCAACGGTTCAATAAGGCTCATGAAAAAGGAAGAATGAGAACCCCACCTTGAAGCCACATCAAGCAAACTTCTCATCGTGAAAGCAGTATCACCTCCCCAAGCAAGCAATTCTTCTTTCCCCCCAGATATAAGAGCAGCTAAGCACTGTGTTGCATTCTGGACTCAAACCAACACCAATAGGTTACTTCTAACTTCTGAGCATAGTAAGTGATCCTAACAGAAGTGCATGTTCGGAGTGATTGCCAAGTACAAAACAAAGTCCACAAATTTAACCTGCATTTCACTATGATCATCACTTTGAAGGACTATACGAACAACAGGATCAAAAGAGACTTCATACACCGCCTTTACAATGTGAGTTGGGGCATTCTGAAATAAAAACATAATTGATATATTAGAAACTTTATAACAGAATATCTTCCAGTCAAAAAGGAAATATAGAAGTTACATAAAGATGGTATTCACAGAGATCCTTATTTTATGTGGAACATCACCTTCAACAACATTGTCAAGAGATCTAGTGAACCAGCAACTAAACCCTCTGGCTGCTGATGTGGCTGAAAGATGCCCAACAACAATCAGACACTTAAACAAATACAAACTTTCTGTAATAATCTAATTCCTAACAAAACATGCATACTTTATTCAGAATGGGCCCAATATAAGGTAAAACTCGAGAAACCAGTGGGTGCATACAACCGGGAGCATTTTTTATTGCCTGCAAGCAAAAGGGAAATTGGAGGTCAATTTACATTATAACAGAAGATAATATAACTAAAAGTAGGTAAGCAAACTACATCACAGAGCAGAAATCTTTAAATTGAAATGATAACTGTATGAAAAGTGAGAATTCATCTGAAAGAAAAACATTATATATAACATAATCACACACACACACAAAAAAAAAGGCTCATTACGGATGTCCAGTTACTTCAAACCACAAACATATGTGGTTCATTAACCTGGGCCCAAGGAAAGGAGAAAGGTTCAAAGACAGAAATAACTTTTACAAATGCAGTTAATAGTCCAAGACTCCAAGTTCTCATGGTTTTGGTGCGACATTGCATCATAGTTTGATTTGCTTACACCTGCCAATCAAAGTCATAGGGTAGCAGAAACAGAACTGTACTACTTGTCGACCTTGCGTTTAGATTGAACATCAATGCACTACAAATCCAATTTTTGGCTAAAATTGAGAGGGCACTTTGCTAGAGCAATACCAAAGATGGTCAAATAACTAAATTCATGAACAGTAAAAAGGATTTAACTAGCACACCAAGACGCTGGGTGATTTTAACCGTTCAGCCTGTCATCTAAAATTAACCTAGCCGAAAGTGAACTACCATCTATAGACTGTATCACGCATACAGTAAATGCCAATTCAATTTTCTGGTGAAGTACATATAACATTGTTACATTAGATTTTTGTAATCAAAGAAAAACCTTTCAATTACTACCTCCAGAACCTCAAGAGCATCAATGCTGACGAAAGGGTCCGCAACATTCGAAGCCCACATATTGAGGATAATAGGAGAGAGAACTGGCTCAGTAGATACTGCGAACTCAGGGCCTACAAAAGCAAAAAATATGTTAGAAACTTCAAACAAAGAGCTTCAAAAATTTTAGCAGGATACTCCACTAGAAAGCTTTGAAACTCCAAAGCGGTAGGGCATGCTATGTTGAACTCATACTGTCTTATATTCTTCTAACCTGCTTTTACAGTCTCCTGCAGTGTTTCAAGCACTAGATGCATGGTTTCATCAGAAGCCTGTGGAACAGACATTCAACCTTAGCTTCAACAACAGAGAGAAAAAAATAGACAGTAAGGAGGAAGTTTACTTTCATAGTTACTTACATGCTTAAGAAGATCTGTGAGTGATGAAAATAAATCCAAGAAATGAGGACGGAGAATCTCTTTATTTGTATCAGGTAAAAGTTGAGAAAGTGCTCTACATGCCCCTACTTTTACAGGTGGAGGCCTGTATGTAGTTAATCATCATTAATAACCAAAATCTTTATTTTTCTTTGATAGAAAAATTAAGTACTATATTAGGTTCTCACATATCCACGCTAAGTGCCTTGATGGCTGCATATAGGAAGTGTTCAATTAGACCCTGGCTGACCTGAACAAACAAGTTACTTGTGAGCCATATAGTTGCATAGCAAAAGAAAAGATAAAGTCTTAACTGCATTGATGGGAATTACAAAGATAATTACCATGGAGGAGAACTTAGCAATGGAAGAGAACATACGGGCATATAAGAAGGGATATTCATTTACCCCTGCAAAAGCCACGAGAGCACTAATTTATTAGAGATATCTCAATATCTACCTTAGTGCCCGTCTATACTATATCCAATACAGCAAACCTCACACATGTATCTCCATACCATGTAACATAAAATCCAATTTGATCTACAAAACCAGATTTACCTGTTGCCATGTCTTCTGAAAGAATTTGTTCTAAAGTATTTCCTAAACTGACTTTAGTTATTTCAGGGACCTGAGAGGAAAATCCAACAAATAAGTAATTAATGCAATAGACACAGCAACATGAATCTTTCAGCTACTGAACTCTTTTATTTTTTAAGTTAACAAGCAGAAAGTCAGGAAATCACCATTTAGTATTATAAGTAACACAAACCTCAGCTTCAAGTAATTGTTCAGACACCGAAGCCAAAGCAAAAAGTGTGGCCTCCCTCATCTGCCAAAAGTAAAGAGTATCAGGGGGCATGGTGCAAGTGTGTTACTCGTAAAATGCTTATATTGGTTTAGCAGAAGGAGGAATATGGAGCATTAAAATCAATATTTTCCATATTGTGTGCAGTATGGAACGCAATTCTTACTGTTGACAATCTTAGGGAATTAAGAAGGATTGTGGTGAGACGGTGCCATTGATGTGTAACAAGAGTGGCGAAGATACAGATCATCTCCCACTACAATGCAGGCTTGCTACTCTCTACACCCTGTTCTCTCATTAGTTGGGTATGATGAGGACAATGTTGCCAATTGTGTGCTGAAACGTACAGAGAATAGGAAACCATAGGAAAAGAATTGGGGAGACAACACCGCGGTGTCTTTTTTAGACATTACACAATGAGAGTATTAGGAGATGTTGTATTGAGAAGGATAGGGGGAGTAAAGAAAGGTCATTTTTCTTGAATCACATATCTGGTGTAAAGACATTTTTCATTTTGTAACAGTTGAATAAGTCTGATAGAATAAAACCCCACACACCCATATTTTAATATACTTCTTGCGACTATCTTGGTGTACTATGGATGAAATCGTTTGACTTTACTAAACAAGATCAACCAATAGATTATAAGACTTCAAACTTTTCGCTCATAAAATGCAAACAATATGACAAATGTTGAAATTAAAAGTAGATCACAATGCAAAACAAAACTATGAGCAGATAGCCGAGCAAGTTAAAATACTATTCACAGTTCGACAAAAGGTTGCTGATCCAAAATTGCTTGTGAGATTACTTCTTTACATTATTACTCCTCAACTAGACTCTCCATTTACCTAAAGTTACTTACGATGGATCTTTCAAAATTCAGGCTGGAAGTTGAGCATACTCATGCTAGATGCATTCACATATATAATACCCATACCAAAGACCATGTATAGCATAGAGCATTGAGAAGAGAGTTGAATAAGCTAATTAGCATCAAAGCTGTCAACACAGTCTTTTCCACTTACTTTCCACCAGCTCGAAGCACCAGATGCTTTTTCTTGCTGAGACTCGCTAAATCGTGTCTTTGCTGAGTCAATGATAGCATGAATTCCCTGTGTACCACAAGAACTAATGACTTCTTCCAGCAAAAGGGCACCTGGAATGAGTGTTTCATATCAAGTAAAGTACAGAATAGAGCAATCCAATTTCATAGATACATCAAGCGCAGAGTTGGCATGAGAGGTCTGAAACTCAACAATCAAATTGTCACTAGATCAAAACCAAGAAGAAAGAAAGCACAGCCAGCAGTTAAGGTGCCCAAAACTGAGAAAACAACTCCCAAAAATCATTTTTTTTATTTGTTAGCATGAGCTTGAGTTTTCTAACTTTAATAGAAGAAAACAACTTAAATCTGAATATCTGATCCTTAAGTTTTCTATATGTAAACAGGCGATATTGAAATGAGAAAACTCCTCTTCAAGGAAAGTGAAACTGGCCTGCTTTACATCACTAGCATATATTTGGTATTGAGGGTAGGAAAAGTCAAACCCTCAACCACTTAAATATTGTCATATACTCGTATATTAGTCAGTAAATTAGCATCATAATATTCAACTTTGCGTACCAGACCACTGAAACACTAGGAGAGATAAACCAGTCTCTCATGGGGAAGCAGCTGCTAGAGTTCATGAATTAAATAAGTTCGCATTGTACATCCGTGTACTTCTTTGTTAACTGTGCTTTGCATGAAGGTGTGAACTGATGACATTATTTAACCTTTAACAGAGTACAAGAATATGATGGCAAAAAATACCAATTCAAAGATGAAAAGAAAACAATTTTTGGATAACATAAAACACAATTACCTACACAAACACATTAAAACACTAAACCTTCTTAATAATATCTCATGTGTCTGATAATAGTTACCCTTGATGCAATACTATGCTAATGATCCTAAGTGTGAAATACCGTGTACTTCCTATCCACTGAGAGATTGCTCGCTGAGAGAGAAAGAAACAGAGAGACCTCAGGGTGTGTGAAAAAGGGGAAAGTTAGCACCTAGAAACTGCTTACCAGAAGCACGACAGCTGTAAGTGTTATCATCCTCATCAGCAACATATTGATTGGCATCAATAGACCAGGTGTGAACCTGCGATCCAAATTGAAAGACAAGATAAACACAGAAGGCATATGAAACTTTTTTTATACCTATAATTAAATAAGGCATATAAAAACAAGTAAAAAGTTGTGATCAAATAGCAAACATAGAAGTAGATGCATTGATTCCATAGAAAGGGAGATTAGTAGAAATAAAAGTACTGCAGACTTGAAAGCAAACACAAAATCAACAACAACAACTACCCAGTAAAATCCCACATAGTGAAGTCTGGGGAGGGTAATGTGTACGCAGAACTTACCCCTGCCCTGACAGGGGCAAAGAGGCTGTTTCCGATAGACCCTCGGCTCAGAGAGACGAAAATAAAATTAAAAACAAGAAAAGAGAATCCATTAGTAACTCCAGTAGGAACCGTAATAGTAACAGAAGTATAAACCAAAAGATGAATGACATGCAACAACAGTAACCATAAACTAAGGCCCGAGGCTAAGATAAACAACAAGAATAGTCTGGGTTCAACATAAACTGCAAACCATCTCAGACCAACCCTAATCCACCCCCGGTATGAAGTAAGGAAAGCTTTACTACCCCTATCCTACAACCCTAATGCTTGAACTCCAGGCCTTCCTATCAAGGGTCATGTCCTCGGAAATGTGCAGTCGTACCATGTCCTGTCTGATCACCTCTCCCCAATACTTCTTAGGTCTCCCTCTACCCCTTCTCGTACCCACCACGGCCAACCGCTCACACCTCCTCACCGGTGCATCAAGGCTTCTCCTCTACACGTGCCCGAACCATCTGAGCCTCGCTTCCCGCATCTTGTCATCCATAGGGGCGACACCCACCTTCTTCCGAATATCTTCATTCCTGATCTTATCTATCCTTGTGTGCCCGCACATCCACCTCAGCATTCGCATCACTGGTATTTTCATCCTCCGGATATGGGAGTTCTTAACCGGCCAACACTCTGCCTCCTACAACATGGCCGATCTAACTACAGCTCTATAAAACTTACCTTTGAGTATCGGTGGCACAAAGCAGACACAAAATCCTGCTATAAATATCAGCACGACTGAAAAACAAGCTGCCATCTATACTGAACCTAATATATATCTCCTGCAGTTTGGCAGACATGGAGCCTGTTCCTTAATCTCTCTGAAGGTGCAGTGGGTAATACCAAAAACCCTGAGGAATAATGTCACTAGCTAGAGAGTGCAAAGAATGAAGAAGCAGCTCACAAATCTTGGAACAGATCAGAAGTGCTAGAGTTAAATTTAGATGTTTACAATCTTTAACGTTTTGGTGTAACTTGAATAATATAAATCACTTCGATACACTGATGACTTCCTTAGCGCCACACGCTTTGGAAAGAACCATATCACCAGCAGTCGGTGTTGACTAAGTGAATACTGAATAGAGTGTGTGTGTGTATATATATTGGTCATCTAAAATAAAACAACAACTTCATTACATGCATAACATATGAAATGCAAACACAATTTTTTTTAATGATAGCATGATGAGGATAAGAAAGAAGACAACCAAGAAACTGGTAATCTACGTCTTAAAACCTAATTCAACCTAGGCAAAGGAAAAAAGAACTTTTATAAGTGCTCTGTAAGCATCCCCTCACTTAGACATCCAGTGTCTACTGGGTGAACTCATACCAATACTTTCTTCCCTCTAATTTCTGTTAAATAGTTTTTAATAATCAATGTAGACAAAGGATGAAATCAAGCCAAACCCCAAGTTTTAAATAATCAGTAAAACAAAGAAATTGCATCTTTAAGTCAAAGCATAAGATACCAAGAGGATCACAAGGGAAATACTCCAAGATGCACAGGCACCACGACCACACTGTTCTGGGGCGAGTGACACACCATCTCCACCACCACCCTCGGTTTGGAAATTAGAAGCCAAAAGGGCACAAAACCCACAGTAAGCAGCGTCTACTTCCATAACAAACAAAAGCTCCAAAATTTAGCATGTTTAAAAATCAGATACACTTGTTAAAAGGTTAATCATCTAATTTGTTAAGGTTATCCAAGCAATCTTTGATCAGTGGTTTTGACTGATGATTATCAGTGGTATCAAAGGCGAAAAGCGCAAAAAAACTCTAAGGTCCATTGGGGCTTTAAGTGCAAAGCGCAAATAAAGTGTGGGCTTTAATGAAAAAAGACGCAACTAGAGAAAAAGTAAAAATATGTATATGTAGTCCAAGACTAATAATTATAAGCATGAATAACAATATATGGACAAAGAAATTTTTAAAAAAATTACGATAAAGTGAAATATCATCTGTTTAATGTCGTCTTTTCATAATAAGACTCATTGGCAAGGAATAGTATACCTTAGAGCCTTGATGCAATACTAAAGCGCCCATAAAACGAGACGAAGCGCTCAACATGTTTTGAACCTCGCTTCAGGGCTTAAGCGCGCTTTAAGCGCTCCTTTGACAACACTGATGATTATGTATTTTTTAGCAGGCCGAGATAACTTAAATTTAAGTGTTTTCTCGTTCTTTTACGCCATTATAAACCAGATCTGCACAATCGTAGCTTGAAAAAGGAAAATATTATTACCTGTTGATCTGTTGTCTGCATAAAGGCAATAGTATAGTAAACCAACTCCTTTACATTGCTCCCGACTACCTACAATGATATCTCCAACTGTGTACCATCATCAACCATTATTATAAATAAGAAGGCACAGACAACTAAAGAAAGTTATGCAACACACCTTTACAAATTTGGGGCTGCCCAAAATAGTCAATAGAAACTCAAATAACTGCAAGACCACAAGAAAAAATGTTTTACTCATATAGACAAAGCTAAAACAAAAGAAAACACAAGATAGGAATCACCAATTTAAGAATCAAACAAATAATTTGAAGATCAAATTACGATTTTGCTTAGATATGAAAGAGGAAAAAGAAGATTTAATTTTCCATAGTAAAAGAACATAACCTTAACATTTCCAAATGTTGCAACAGATACAAGTAGCGCCTGAAATCTAAATCTGAACGTCTGAAACTTTTGATTTTACTGAAGCCAGAAATCACTTAAATGAGCTTTGACTAATGATTATTAGATTACATCAGAACTCGGTCTCTTTTACCTGGATGATGAATGATTCAAGACTTTGTTCTGCACCATCAGAATCATATCTCCCATCATAAGGATCTTCTATTCCTTCGATCGATGATCGTGTATACACTCCTAGAGATGATACAAATGTCTGCCACAATGGCCCCATAAAAACTGAAATGAAGTAGGATAACAAAAAAACAATAGCCAGAAATGTCAGCATATTTTACCATCTATGCTTGACAATATCACTTTAACATAGAATATAAAGGAGTAACCTAGTCCTGGAGAATAGATGAGGATACTGACCCCTAAATTGACTTTCCATGAGGCTTGGGAAGTTCTGGAGGAACTGATTCAAGCACTTTATAACCTATACGTGACGAGGGGAAGTTATAATCTATGACACCAAGTATGAAATACAGCATCATATAATTTTGACAAAAACAAAGAAATCAACCTCCATCCTGATGCTCCAATCATCAGGGTCTTCAGATTGCACTGGATGTTCTAGAATAGAAGAGAATTGTTTGATCCAAGATGGAAGCATAGGTGACATCATTCCAGTCGTCTCCGTCTTAACACAAAGGATAACCAATGATGATATAATAACTCAATGTTGCAAGCTTCAAATATTTTTCACAGAACGAAAATACCTTATACACACCACTCATAGCCCCCAGCATTGAGGTACAAGCATAAACTATTGAAAGGGCCTTCATGCGCAGAGGTTTCTCATACATCTGCACAAAAATAGAGGAACCTGAAGATCAGTGCTTTCTGGGTGACACAAGAGAAGCAAAGAATTAAAGAAATTACTAACCACTACCATTTGTCAGAGAATTAAGATATCTACTTCCACAAATTCAAGTTAACTTCAAAGAACAGCCAACGGAAAGCCACAGTAAACTAAATTAACCTGAGGTGATGAAACAATAGTGTGCAAGCAGGGAAACAAAACAGGAACAAGCTTTGGAACCATCATATCATCCAAATCCGCCGATACAAGAGCTAAGCACCTCAAAGCTCCATGAACTGCACAATTTGAACACCACGTCTAAATTAGTTTTAAACAGTCAGCAAAACAAGAGTACCAACCAGTAAGTTGCATGACAATTCAGATGACTAAAACAAGGTTATTACAATCAGCAAAGAGAAGGGTGCCAACCAGTAAGTAGCATGACAATTCAGATGACCAAAACAAGTTGATTGCAATCCCTTAACTTCATGATAAAGTGAAGCAAAATTACTCACCAGCATCCATGTTTGTTTGGTCAGAGATATACTTCATTAGTGACGGTAAAAGGTCAGGCCAGTCTTCTGGCCAATCATAATGGGCAATAGATGCCACAGCCATACCAATGGCCGTGCAGATCTTTCTATGAGGATCATGGAGCAACAGCAACAGCAGGGCACGTATAGCTACCTGATAAAACTCACAGAATTACACCAGGGATCTGTACAGAGAAATGAAAAAAACAGAGCTTCCCTAAACACCAGAGATGTAATCCTAAAGATACTAACGATCTAGATCCTCATAAAGCAGGTAATGCAGGAAGTAAGTTTGATTCACTACGATCCTGAATATCACCAAATCAATATTGTCAATACATTTTAGGTTCGTGCATGAGCCCTATCTCTTGCTCAATCTTGCTAGAGGTTTCTTCCTTTTTTGAATCGATAACTTTTATAAACAAGATGACACTTAGTAAATATCCTACTGTTATATCGATCTAAACTTTGAATTTTGCACACTCCAATCATAAGGTGTTATTACATTGATTACCAATTTTTATCTTTCTACCAGAAAATAGTAAGAGACCCAAGCCGAATTTTCTCAAAGGTTAAAACTGCATTGCACAATATACATGCCTTTTAAGAAGGAAGAAAAAGCGATTTTTAGAGGTCAATTAACCTAAAAGATACCTACAAAGGCTACAGTCGCCTCTCAATTATTGGAGTATACAAGAATCAGAAGGGGGCGCAATCAGTGCAAATATGTAAAAACATCTACCGCATCCGAAGGGGGTGTAGTCAATGCAAACTAACGGAAAAGACTCCGTCTTTACTGCCCTGTTCTTCTTATTCTAAACCCCGAACTGCCTATACAGAAAATTAGAGAAAATATCACGATGATCCAGAACAAACTAATCAGTGGTTCTACATTTAATAACACAAACTGACCAAAAGAGCAAAAGGTTAGTAACAGTAACATTAAGTTAATCCCACATATTAAAGATCCGAACTTAAAAAGTTAATCTCAAAGAAGCGATAATATCGTTAAGAAAATTGTAAAAAATTTAGGAGATGAAACAGAGATCCAAGGGAAACAGGAAGAGAGACCTTCTCATCACTTGAAACAACAGGATGCTCAAAACCCTCCTCATCTTCCTGCCAGTGTTTCTTTATAAACTGCTTTAGAATAACAGCAGCTAGGTAAAGGCAAGTTAAGCTTACAACGCCAAAAGGAAGCAAAAAAGATAATCAATGATATCGACATGCATAAGCCTAGTCCATCATGGATTATCACATTGGTACAACTTGAAAGGAATGAAAAGAAGCTAATATATAGTTTCTGCAATAAGAACAGGATATTTGGCGTAATCCCAAAGATAGCTCTCTCCTTGCCGCAATTCTACACAATGCGCTTCCAAAACCTTCAAGAAAAGACAAAATTAACAAAGATTAAAGTTTCTCCTGTCTTTGGAAAATTTGTCAAAGAAATTGAATAAATTCATGAAGAATCCTTCAATTTATAAACCCAGCCACGTTTATAGATCAGCAAAGTTCACACACATGACAGAAGCTTAGTTCTGGACATGTAATCTTTGGCAGTAATCAAGACTTAATGGACTGTTATACATGTCCGTAGATAAGCAATACTTCGTGCTTTGATGATTTCTCTTCTCTTTTTTTCTCACTTGGAAATATGGAATATGCTATCAAGAAAGATAAGTTCACTCATCCAAGCTGTAAAGAGAAAAATGATATTACTAGTTACTAAGTTAAAAAACAATGGCCAGATTTGATGAAAAAGTATTAATAGTGTACAAACAAGATATTTGACCAAGTTCCTGACAATGCAATAACCAGCACATCAACACATTCTTTTTGCTCTTTCTTTAAAAAAACTCTGAACTTCAGTCTTGGCATTTGAAACTTTTAACTGCTCCTATCTTTCTTCAAGTTTCTAAATTCCGACAAAAGCCATATATGTCATGTTAAATGTCCATATCCACTATGTATCTTGATGGTCTGCAAGTAGCAAAATACTGTAATATTGAAAATGTCCAAACCTTGACATGCATAGATTTTAAAAATTACAACAAGGGAATTTTGAAAAGAAAATCTTTATAAAACGAGGGGCCCATGGTGCCTAAATCTATCAGTAGTTCCATCTTTGTGACCTCCATTATCCAACAAATCTGTCATAGAGAAGTTGTAGCATAATTAAAGTAGGGAAGAATAACGAAATCAGTATAAACTATAAAGAGAGTAGCACCATGCCCTCTAACACTAGAAATTGGTCAATCACATTCAAACTAACATTAGGAGCATATCTCCCTAGACCAAATATATCTCCAACACTGCATACACGAACCCCTCCTTTCAAATTACACTACACAACAGCTTCTCTCCTTCAAACACTCGTAGCACCTCTTCATTCCTGCACCCGACGCCGGTTCCTGGTAAGTCCCACATGCCGCCGTTCATATCTCTAACAAGAAGCAAAAAGTGCATCCCTCTGATGTATCATTTTCAGTTACAATCTAACTTGCTGGAAGGTGGGAAAGTATGCTTCTTGTACTGCTCCAGATTCAGACAGAAAGTAAAAATCATGAAAGAATTTCCAAGTGCATTTCAACTATCTGGGCATTGGAATATCATTAACCAACCTCAAAATCACCGAATAAACGGAGTCAATCGAATAGCAAAAGTAGCCATCTCTGACTTCAGTTTCACCTTTTAGGATCTCTAAGACAAGGTTTAATTTTAATTGACCATAAGAGTACCTTAACTTTGACATCAGCAGTTAATTTCTACTTGAACTTAGTATTTGACACTTTTTTACACTATTCAAACAACACATTATCCAAAATCAAAACTTTTAAGAGAATAAAGCCCTATAAGCATCTCCGTAGCAACTCAAACACAA
The DNA here is from genome assembly GCA_026770625.1 of Nicotiana glauca. NCBI lineage: Eukaryota > Viridiplantae > Streptophyta > Magnoliopsida > Solanales > Solanaceae > Nicotiana > Nicotiana glauca. The sequence goes on from MU714456.1 coordinate 19,408, forward strand.
AAGGGTACCTCAAATCTTTGACATGAACAGTTAGCTTCTAAACTTTTTCTGTTTTGATAACCAAGAAACCTCTGAGGTCCAGTAACGCACGGTTCGAAAGTTGGTGTATAATGGTCTGCCCTTCTAGTCTTCTCTGCTTAAATACCAGGCTTTTGTTTGCGATACAGTTCAAACCCATGACGTGTCCCCCATCCACACATCACGTATTACACTCTTACCACTAGACCAAAACCTTGCCGTCCAGTAAGCTTCAAAACTTGAAGTCAGGAATTTGTACTTTAACACCATCCCAACTGACACATTCTCCAGTAACTTCCAAATAGAAACTCACAGAAACTACTCCACGATCATAACTTTCCATAAATAAGAGACATTTAAGCATCTTCCAAGCAACTCAAACACAAAATTTAACCACCCCTGCTAAGTTTTTAGCAACAAATATAAAGAGTTCATATAGCTGACGCCAACTAATTTTGTGATTGTTCTATTGAACAACTCCAAGATCAAAACTTCACATACATAAGAGACCTTTAAGCATCTTCCAAGCAACTTGACACGAAATTAACAATGCCCAGTAATGTCGTAGGATCACACATCGATTTATCAAATAAACATAACATATAAAGAATTCATATAGCTGATGCCAACTAACTTGTGATAATTTCTATTAATAACCGTTACAGTAAATTGAAGGGGGTTAAAAAACATCCAACCTTTACATAAATTGCAGGCCTTTAAGCACAACTTCCAAGCAACTCAAACACAAAAATTAACCAACCCCACTAACTTTTTAGCAATATAAAGAATTCATATAGCTGACGCCAACTAAATTGTGATCGATTCTACATTAAAATCAGTTGAAGTAAAATTGAAGGGGGTAAGAAGAAAGTGATTACCAGGTTGAAGAGCGGCTTGTTGAAGAGAAGTTTCAGCAAAAGAACGGACTTGTTGATTTGGGTCAAGAGTTGCACTTAAACAGTTGATAAGCCATTGTTGATCTTGATCCATTGAAATTATATCACACTTAATTATCTGCTGTTTGAAGGGTTTTTGCTGTGTGTGTGTGTGTATTGGAAATGAAGAATGAGACACTTCGCACTTTGTTGGGGCAAATGGGAGGGAATTTGGGTTTTTGTAATGTGGGGATGTTTATATGTCTCGTTAGGGTTTTGCCCGGTTTATTTCAGCATCACTTCTTGCCCGACCGGGTTCACCAGGTCCAGCGGCTTTTATTCCCGAGCCCCAGCGGCTTTTCAATATTAATAAATTTTACAATTGACAACAATGAAAAGTGGCCAAATACATAAACGACCCAAAACTTGTCTGATATTTTCATTTTGGCACCTAAAATATCCTTCACTTATTGATAAAGTTTGAATTTAGTCATTTTGATATCTAACTAAATTAATTGAAATGTGGACTTTTCATCCCTTTGTGCGTGGATATTCACAAATTTACCATAATTACTAACTGATCAAATACTTAATTACATATGTGTTATATCAAACGCGTACTCTTTTATTATCTTATTCTTTAGTTTTGCTATTTTTGTTGTTTCTTTTGCTTTGGTTATTTTATTATTTGTAGGGTGTGCATTCGAATCGATTTATCGATAAATCGAATCGATTATTTGTTATCGGTTTATCGATTTCGATTTCGATTTCGATTTGTCCTCTTCGGTTTATCGATAAACCGATAAGATATAATAAAAAGAAAAAAAACTAATTTTTAAAAAAAATTTAAAATTTAATTTTTTTTTTTTTTTTTTTTTACCCTTATTCTATAATACCCTTTCCTTTACCCTAAGTCTCTAACCCTATTATTTCCTCTACCACATTTAAGGAATTATCATATTTAAAGCTCAAGGGAATGAAATTCAAATTAATGGAAAACAAAATTAGTCGAGATGATGTATTTTTTTTTATACCGTTGGAGCATTAGTGGCATACATTTGATCCCTTACTTTAGTTTCATTGCATGTGCTTGTTGACACAATTTTTATGTTATAAATGATGTTCGTCTTATTTTAGCTTCTTTTTGTCCATATTATAAGTTAGGCGTGTTTGTAGCGATATACTTTCTGTTGAATCCCGCAAATTTTCTTATTGGTGTAATTGATAACCGAATAGATAAGCCCCAAAAATCGATAAATTGAAATCGAAAAAATCGATAAATTATTGAAACGATAACGATAAGCATATGTACAAATCGATAAGTAATTATCGATAAGGGTCAAAATCGAATCGATAAATAGAATGCACACCCCTAATTATTTGTGTTGTCAACACTTTTCTTTTCTTCGATATTTTCATTATAATTTCTTTACTTTTGTATTTTTCGAATATATTTTGAAAATGCTTTTGTTGTGCCGAGGATCCGTCAGAAATAGCCTTGCTACTTCACACAATATAGTAATAAGGTTTGCATATACTCCGCCCTTCCTAGATCCAACTTATGAGACCATATTGTGTATGTTATTATTGTTGTTACCAATATTTGATGGCAATATACTTCCAAAAATACTCCAAATATAACATATTTTCTATACAAAGGGACGTGCCGGATTAAATATAGAATTTCGGTCTGGATTTTCGATTTTCGGATTAAAGAAATGACAATCCAAATTCAATCCAAAGAAGCTCGGATTGGATCGAATTTTATAAGTTTGATTTTGGATTAATCGGGTTGGATATTTTTGGATTTTCGATTTTGAGTTTATAAGTTGACATATTTCTTCTTTTTACACAAATGAATGTACAAATGAAGTACTCATTTTAAATTGCCTGAAAAGTTACTCATTCTTACCGCAATCATCCAAATAAATTATTCAAGTGATGAAATTACTATCAAAAAAATGCAACAGAGACATTAATACGGCCAATAAGAAGTAGTAATAGTAAAACCATGTCTTAATAGAAAGTATTATGATCGTAACTTAGTAATTAATATTGCATATATGAAATAATATCTAATGGATAGGGTATTTAACTTATTATTTCTCACGACCCAAAAATCCCTCTGTTTGGTTTCGTGATGCCACCTAGTCTCTAAACTAGGTAAGTCTAACATTAACAGAAATAACATTGATATTTATTAACTTAAAATAAAATTTCTCTAAACAATTTACCATTCCCAAAACCAGTAGTACAAGTCATAAGCTTTTCTAAGAGTAGTTATACAAAATAAATACATTACTATTCCGAACAAAAGGAACAAATGGAAATAAGTACAATTGAAGGTGACTCCAAGGACCGCGAAGGCTGCAACAGGTTTACCTCGAGTCTCCACTGTAACAAACAGCTACTATCGATCAAATACCTGGATCTGTACACAAAAAATGTACAAAAGTGTAGTATCAGCACAACCGACCCCATGTGCTGGTAAGTGCCTAGCCTAACCTCGGCGAAGCAGTGACGAGGCTATAACCAGACTACCAAATAAATTTGTGCAATATAGCGTACAAAATTAATAGGAATCAGATATAATGATGGCAACAATGATCAACCCCTGATATAAATAGTAGAAAACAATAACAACATAAATGTTTCTCAATAAATAATAAATACAAGTGCAATCAATTAATCAAGTTCTTCAAATATAAGTCTTTCGCCTTTAAATTCTTCAAGTAATAATCTTTGAGATAATATGCTTTTCAGTGAATATATATTTCGAATATATTTCGTTCAAATAAATACCTTTCGAATATAATTCTTTCGAGTAAAGGTCACCTTGCGACGCCTCATTTCATAATCATAATAATATAAGTCTCAGCCCACTTTCATATTTTTACGGCATCTCGTGCCCATATTTATATTACAACTGCACGGACAACTCACGTGCAATTAAATAAAATTATAATATTTTTTCCGGCACCTTGTGCCAACATATTTCTATCTCACACTGCACAACAATATTCTCATGTTACTCAATTCATAGGGTCCATAACCCAATACAATTAAGAATATTCAAAGAGCCGCGTTTACTTAACATAAAGTAGAGTACAACTTCCAAACCAATTAGGAAATTAACACGAGGAGATGAAGTTATTTTTAGAAATTATTTGATAAAGAAAATACCCTTTCCAATTAAAGTACAATATCGAATGAATTATTACCTTTAATACGAGAAATCAATAAATCAAAGCATAGTAGCAATTCCCTTTAAGTAAAGTACAATTATTGAAGCTTGAAGTATTGAAATGTATATATATGTATAAATGCGGTGAAATAATGCATACACTGTAGGCTCTAACACAAAGGGTCAGAACAGTAAAGGAATTCAAACAGTTTAAACACTTGAATTGATAACAACCAATAAACACAGCAGTAGAAAGCGCACGACATCACCATTATAAGGAATCAGAATCCAACCACTAACAGGAATAAGGAAAGCAAAGGCAGATTTCACTTTCAGATCACATATTGTTGCAGGCGTGCAACCCGATCCCATTTCTCATATATCTTGTGGTAGGCGTACCACCCACTCCCATTTTATTTTTAACATTGTGCACAATATGTTACCGGCACGGAAACCAATAACAAGTAATCAATATAATTTGTGGTAGGCGTACCACCCGCTCCCATTTTATTATATCTTGTGGTAGGCGTACCATCCACTCCCATTTTATTATATCTTGTGGTAGGCGTACCACCCGCTCCCATTTTATTATATATTGCGGTAGGCGTACCACCCGCTCCCGTTTTATTATATATTGCGGTAGGCGCACCACCCGCTCCCATTTTATTATATCTTGTGGTAGGCGTACCACCCGCTCACATTTCATTTTTGTTGCCAACACTAATCACAAAAGAATCCCGGCAAGGAAACAATAATATCAACAAACATTCCGGCAAGGGAATAATAATATTAAACAAACTGATAATAGGTGAATTTAACTATAATCACACCTTGAATAATCACATTCTTATGTTGTTTTGATGATATATATGATA
>MU714462.1:0-10858 GCA_026770625.1 Nicotiana glauca
ATTAAAATAAAAATAGGTTCAAAGGAACATATCTCTCTAAATATATCTAATACATGATTAAAATAGAGTAATATGGAACCATTTTTGTATTTTTTTATTTTTATTATGAAAGTAAAGTAAATAAGTCAAAAATAGTTGAAATAGTTATATTAGGCCTAAATTAAATATTTACATGCCTAAAATGGGTAAAATTTCGCGGAGGGTCAAAAATCACATGTCAACATACACAGTCCGGTGGGAGATTCATACTGGCTTCTTATGAGGCTGATACTCTTCTAACAAGCTTTATCTTAGAGCCATTATAGAATATGGTTGCTGTACTATCTCTCTTGTACCTTTCATGACTGAGCGCAAGACAACAAATATCAGCTAATTCAATAAGTACATGGCCTCGCGGGTCCCAACAGTGATTTCATATAGCCTAAGCATGATATCTAGCATGGATTTCAGACAAATTTCTATAGCACAGAGAGAAACATATAGCTAATAGCAAGATATTGCAATTTATGGTTCCACGGGATGGACCAAGTCATAATTCCCATGGTGCATGCCCACACGCTCGTCACCTAGTATGTGCATCACCTTAAAAAATAATCACATAGCACAACATCCAGGGTTTAATACCCGAACGCCTTGAATATAGCTATAATTAATTCGATTCAGTCAATACAAATTATAGGAATTAAATTCCATAAGGAACTACTAATTTTCCAACAGAATCTAAAATTTAACTCAAAAATTGCTTGTGGGTCCATATCTTGGAACCCAATAAAAATTATAAAATATGAATGCCCATTCAAATCGTGTGCAACCATACCAAATTCCGACATCGACTCGACCTCCAAATCTTAAATTTTATTTTTTGAAAGATTATGTAAAAATCCAATTTCTTCCATTTGATCACTAATAATTGATAAAATAACCGTAGAATCATGAAATATAATTACTTGCGAGTATAGAAAACTTAACCCATCGAAGTCGGAAAGAAAGAAAACCTCAATATCGCCCAAAACCAAGCTCCTAAAATCCCAATCGAAAATGAAGAGATGACACATATTCAATCCTTAAGTTTCTGCACATGTTCACATTTGCGGACAAAAAATTTGCATTTGCGAATGAACAATAGCCTCCCATGAATAGTGTTTGCAATTGCAAACTTCAATAAAATCCAAAAAATCATCTCAATTGCGATAAATTTTTCGCAATTACGAGTGAATAATAACCTCCAATGAACAGTGCTCATAATTGCGAACGAACAATACCTCACCAGAAACCAGCAAACTCAAACTTCTCTGAAATGATCCCAAACCAACCCGTAAATCCTCCGGAACCTTCCAGACACAAACTATATATGAATTCTAATTATAAAACATGCAACGGACCTGATCGCGCACTTAAAAACTGAAAAAAGATCATCTTGACCCGAAATTGATCATGGTCAAACTCTCAAATTTTTTAACTTTACTAGTCTCTCAACCAATTATCCAAAATACACCCAAGCCCCTCGGGACCTCGTCAAATCATACAAAAAAGTCCTAAAATATCATACGAACTTAGTCAAAACTTTAAATCACATCAAACAACGCTAGAACTAATATCATACCCTAATTCAAGCTTATGAAACTAAGAAACCCCAACTTCTAAATTCAATGCCAAAACCAATCAAATCAAGTCCGATTGACATCAAATTTTGTATACAAGTCATAAATCACATAACATAGCTATGAAATTTTTCAGAACTTGATTCTGATACCGATATCAAAAAGTCAACTGCCTAGTCAAACTTTCAAAAAAACCTTCAAATTTCTAACTTTCACTAAATGACCCCGAAATGACATACAGACCTCCAAATCCACATCCGGATGTGCTTCCTATACCAGAATCACCACACAGAGCTATTTCTAGAATCGAAATCCCAAACGGACATCGATAACATCCAAATTTATGATTTGCAAAATGCCAACTTTCCATAATAGGTGCCGAAACGCTCCCAGGTCATTCAAAACCCAATCCGGGCATACGTCCAAGTCCAAAATCGTCATACAAACTTGTGGAACCTTCAGGTCCCAATTCCGAGGTCGTTTACCCAAAATTCCAAACTTAGTCTATTTTTAACGTTAAACTTCCGAAATTAGAACTTTCCATCTGAATCAACTCTAAACTCTACATAATTTAATTCCGACCACACGTACAAGTCATAATACATGAAGTGAAGCTACTCAAGGTCTCAAACTGACAAACAACGTGCTAGAGCTAAAAACAACTGTTTGGATCGTTACATTCTCTCCCACTTAAACATACGTTCGTCATTGAACATGTTATGAACTGTTTCAGAGTTGTTCAAAGTCACCGCTTAACGCCTAGTGCACCTACCCGTGCTACCACAACCTAGTTGAGCACATTTTCTGGAGTCAATCTAAAGATTCTCCCTTTTATTTAGTCAAATAAGCCTTAGAGCCAAATTCCAACATCCGGTTGTCACGCCCCAAAATCCGAGGAGCGCGACCGGTGCTCAATCGAGTCAACTCGACCGAGCAAGCCTGACAGGTTTCATACATACTACCCAACCCAACTCATAATTAAATAAGGGATGGACTTCGTTAATCAAATTCTATCAACATATCATTAATTATTTCCATTTCAATTTCATTAGCAACATCATTTCGCCACTTTAAGGGTATTACAAGTTATAAACTTATATACATCATTGCCAAACATCAATATTTCTATTTTAATTTCCAATACCTGACACTACCCACAACCTGTCTACGGAGCCTCTTAACATAACTGAAAAATAATACAGAAATGCCGGCAACAAGACTCCGGCTATACCTTACACAAATACAAAAATAATACTCTGGGAAGAACAACGGCCTAAGCCATGCGTGGCCCCGAGGGGAAAGGGGCTCACCCATACCGCTGATGGGAAGTGGAGGAGGTGCTACTGCCGGTGGACTGGAGTGCCTGCTATAGATCCACCTACAATCATAACACGAATGTAGCGCCCTCAGCAAAAGGGACGTCAGTACATTTGAATTGTACTGGTATGTATAACTAAACACCATTTTACTAGAAAGAACCATCAAATAGATACAAGCAACTAATATTGGCAAATCAATGAAGCAATTCATATAACCTTTCATTCAATTTCCACAACATAGATTAGGGCATTTATGTCACATGTTCACCACTGTTCTCATTACCACCGCCATCTCGAGCGGAGTCCAAATCACGACCCGACCGGCTAGTTCACCTCATTAGAGGCATTAATCTCAATCAATATTTCATTTCCTTTATCCGGAATTCAATATCAGCACATTACCACCGTGTGTGCGGCATGGTTTTCGATCACGACCCGATCGGCTAAGTCACCTCATTGGAGGCATTACTTAATTCTCATTAGTCAACAAATTCAAATCTTTATTCCACACATAACATAATAATTCCTGGGCACTCATGGCCACCACCATCTCATCATTTTCCCTTTCCAATATTCAATTTGCAAGTTGTGATCATAGACACATCTATCAAAGGTAATTTAAGTTGCATTCACAGGTAAGTGAGCACATAGCTTGCATGAATAGTTCTTTATTTCAATGTCACTTTATAGCCCAAGTAATTCAACAGATATCTGTACTTTTCATCATTCTCTAATTATCAAGATTGGTACATTATTAACATCGAGGCACATCCTTCACGAATATGTATAGATATATGCAAATCAATTTATGCATAATGACAATCAATACACAAGCCAATTCAACTCTTACCATACTTTCATAATGACAACGGAGCTCAATTTCTAATAAAAAGGGGTTTTAGCCATACATACCTCAATAAACGTTTTCCTTACTCTTTTACAATTTCTGGAACTCTTAGCACTTCGATCTATTGAGTAGAAATTACAAATTAAATCGAGAATTAGAGATGAGATTGAGACTCTATCTTGGTTCAAGCACATTGACAAACCTTAGAGGTGTAATATGATCTTAGCCCCCCCCCCCCTTTTAGAGCAATTTATATCACTTTGTATCCCCCTTTAATTCACCACCTCCCATTACTCTAAGGTTTAACATGCATGTAAGGAATCCATTGTTATACCCATAAATAACCTCACTAGTGAACCTTATCTTTGAGAATAAAACAAACAAGAGTTGGGTGATGAAGTATTACCTCTTCAGATGAACGTCTAGGGGTATTCACTTGATTTTCTTCAAGGATTTAGCCATATCTTTTGGAGAAATTTGATGGGGAGACTTTCCCTTTCTAAGAACCTTCTCTCTCTCTCTAGAAATGCTCAGAAGAATCCTTAAAATGAGCTATAACACCGGATATATCGATATGGAAGTCGGGTTAAAAATTAGAAAATTGGAGCCTCGAGTCAAATATGCAGTCGCAGAGTTAACATGCGGTCTGCGGTAAGAATGCAGTCCACGTTCATGTTCTGTGGTCGCAAAGTGCACCGCAGGACTGACCCTCGCCAAATTCAAAGGAAAATATGCGATGACTATGCGGTCCGCATTTCGATTATGCGACTGCATTTCGACGGCATAACTGACTTCAAATTTAACCAACATTCTGCCTCACTCTACGGCAGATATGAGGTCCGTATTTCGATTATGCGACCGCATTTCGATTATGCGACCGCATTCTGGACCGCATTTCTTGTATTTTTCTGGAAACTTATTCTTGACTTTTTAATGCATTATTCAATCCAAAAAGGTCCGCGCTATGGCTAGCTTGTATATTTATGAATTGTTAACACATGCTCCTAACTTGGCACCACGGGATTCGGGTTTTCGAGTAGGGATTTCACGGGGACTTACACCGGTGCTCTCCACCAGGCCTGCTTTCAACATACGAACATCGTATTAGTCACTATACACCTTACCAAAACATCATTGCATACCTTTTCTGAATTTACACCATGTACCGCATATTTCACATGACCATAATAACATCCTCTATTAATAATAGCTGAAATTCCATGAATCCAATGCCCACAACACACCTCTTGACACATATAAGTCATGTTCCAACTCTTGAAATGCTTCCAAAATGGAAGACTGGTGTAGAAATTCATAACCAACTGCCGAGTCAACAAATCATTGAGCCTCTCTTCCTGACAAGAACCACTACCCCATTATGAACCAAATAATAATGTTTGCTCTTTATTATGCTTCACATAAATCTGATCGCACTGATCCCAGGTCCAATAAACTGTCAGGTATACTCTAGATTGGTATTAGAGCAAGGTTAACTCTAGTAAGTGGATGACAGTTTGAAATACCAATGTGTGACGACCCAAAAGGTCATCACCTATTTCCTTATTCGTTCCGTGCTTTCGAGGCCTTGAAAACCTTATTTTTACTTGCCTCGATTTGCGTGTGCAATTCGGGCACGTAGCCGGAAAGCTTTTATGTTGAGATATGTGAATTCTGTGAAAAATTTGAAGAATTTTGATATTAATATGATCATAGTTGACTTTGGTCAACATTTTTGGTAAACGGATCCGGACCCGAGATTGGATGGTCCCGGAAGGTCCGTAGAAAAATATGGGACTCGGGCATATGCTCGGAGTCGAATTCGGAGGTCTAGAGCCCGAGATATGAATTTTTCCATGAAATTATTTTTCTGAAATTATTAAGGAAAATGAAAATGAAAATTTATTAAAAGATTGTGGTATCAGGCTCTTATTTTGGTTCTGATACCCGCTACAAGTCTTATATATTGTTTAAGTGCTTTCTATGAAGTTTGGTCGAAATTAGACGTTGTTTGACGTGTTTCGGACTATAAGATCCAAGTTTGAAAGTTTATGAAGTTTAGAAGAAAAAAATCATGAGTTTTGAGGTTTGATTCTATGCAAATGATGTTATTTGGCGATTTGATCGCTCGAGCAAGTTCGTATGGTGTTGTTGAGTCAGTGTGCATATTTGATTTGGAGCCCCGAGGGCTCGGGTGAGTTTCGGATAGGCATCGGGGTGGTTTTGGTCTTAGGAAAAACTGCAGAAAATCTGCAGCAGGTGTCCAGTGAATTTACTCATCGCGTTCGCTCTAGGACTCACGCGTTCGCAAAGCTTCAGCCTCGTCCTTCATCGTGTTCGCATCTTATTCTCGCGATCGCATAGCGTAGTTGACTCAGAAGACTTAGCCTTCATTTTACTCATCGCGTTCGCGCCTGTATTCACGCGTTCGCGTAGTTCAGCCTCCCCCTTCACCGCGTTCGCGATCCCCTTATCGCATTCGCATATAACAGCCCCTGGGCCCCCAGCATTTTCTTCTACGCGTTCGCGTTCCCATTCACGCATTTGCGATGCATTGCTCAGTTTACCCTTCGCGAACGAAGCCTTCTCTAGCAAACGCAAAGGGCAATTTTGCGCAGCAAATTTTTAAGTTAAAAACAGAACAGTAGCTTGGGATTTTCATAAAATTACACGAAACCCTTTCTTCTCCAAGCACTTAGGCGTCCATTGAAGTTCCCTTTCATCAAAACTTCTTGGATAAGCATTTTTCAACTTGTTTCCTTCAATTTCCTTCATTAATTACTGAAATCCTAGCCCTAAATCATGAAATTCAAGGTAGAAATTATGGGTTTTGGGTAGAGTTAGGGTTTTGAGAATTTTGGGTTATTCAACCTCAACTTGGGGTCGAATCTTAAAACAAATTATACATTTGGACTCGTGGGGTAATGGGTGATTGGGTGTTGGTCCGAGCCTCAAGTTTGGACCATGTGGGCTTGGTGTCTAATTTTAGGATATTCGGAATAATGTTAGAAAATTCATATTTAAGCTATGGGACGTAGCAATTGAGTCTTTATTGATATTATTAAATTGATTGTGCCTAGATATCACTGTATTGGAGGTGGAACCTCGAGGTAAAGCAATAGATGAGGATTAAGTGGATTTCAAGGCTTTGGGGTAAGTGTTTGGTTTAACCCTAGCTTGAGGGAATATGAGTTGAGTCTTGTTGCTAATTGCTATGTGATCGAGTACGATGTATAGGCATGGTGACGAGTATCTATACATTGGTGTTTAGCATGACCGTGAGTCCTTATAATGTGATTTCCATGACTTGGCTGTGAACTCCGTGTTTATTGGAGAAATTCTATATGTTGTGAATAACATGTGAACGGTAAAATAATTATTTGATTCCTGGGAGCATTGACTCGAATTGTGAAACGAATATTGAAAGTATATGAAATGACAGGATGATTTGGGATTGTTAGCTCAAAATGGTAGAGTGAGTTATAAGATAAGAAAAGTAATAAAAGGAAAGCGTTGTTGATTATTCCCATGCCGGGACGTTTGGTTGAACTTGTTGGATTCTAACCCCTTGCCGGGATTTTTGTCAAATGTTAGCTTATTGTTATGTCCCTTAATTGTGACTGTTGTTTGGAGAGTTAGACTATTGAATGATATTGAGGAGCGGGTTGTGCGTCGCAACATTGAACAACGATATATGAGGGTCAGGTTGCGCACTGCAACAGTGATACCTGATAAATGGTATGGGTCAGGTTGCACGCCGCAACATTGAACAACGATATATGAGGGTCGGGTTGTGCGCCGCAATAGTGATACCTGATAAATGGTATGTGTCGGGTTATATGCCGCAACAGTGATATTTGTGGAACGGGTTGCACGCCGCAACAGTGATATTTGTGGAGAGAGTTGCACGCCGCAACAGTTATTGATGCCATGTGTTTGTACTGAGTATTGATTCCTTGTTCACTGTGAGTCTAAGCTGCGCTAGTTGTTACTTGGGGTTACTGTTGATATTGTATCTCCCCATAGCATGTTTCCCCCTCCCATGTTGTTAATTGCCTTGTATTTGATGTTCTATTGTATATTTATAACTGCACATGTTTATGTGATGTCCAGTCTAGCCTCGTCACTACTTCGCCGGGGTTAGGCTAGACACTTACCAGCACATGGGGTCGGTTGTGCTGATGCTACACTTCTGTGCATTTTTTGCACAGGTCCAGGTTTTGAAGAGCAGCAGTAGCAACATTAGTACGAGAGTAGGATTTCATTTTTCACGAGACTGAGGTAGCCTTGCAGGCGTCCGCAGGCCCGGCGTCTCTTCTCTATGTTTTTCTTATTAGATTGTTACCTCATTGTTTTCAAGACAGAAAACTTATATATTTCTTTCAGACCATTGTTTTTAGTACATCTTTAGTAGTTCGTGAGTTATGTGACACCAAATCTTGGGTAGAGGTTTTAATGACTGTTCCGCATTTGGATTCGTATTTATCAGACTGACTTCTGCCATTATTCATTAGAATTAATATTTTATATTGATGCTATGGACTGTTAAGGTAATTGTTTAATGATGAAAAGGTAAATAAGTTGGCTTTCCTAGCTACTACGAGTAGGCGCCATCACGATCCCGATGGTGGGAAATCCGGGTCGTGACAAAACGCTTGTTAGAACTTTAAGAGTTTAAGTTAAACCTGAAGCACAGTGACAGTGGGGGAAGAAAATTAGCTATGTAGTGAGAGAGCAAACTACAGAAGAATAGCCTTTAAGAATTATTGAAAAGGGATCTCCCCAAGATTGACAGTGTGAGCAGAGTATGCGTATGATAGTTATGAATACACTAGCTTTCCGTTAAGTGAATAATTTGGGTTTTTCCTAGTAAGAAGAATTGCTCAAAAGTAAGTCAGAAGGTGAGTCTTCATTGACATAAAGTGCAAAGAATTTTTTAAGGATAAGAAAATTTATTTGGATCCCAACAAAAAGAGAAGGATTCACAAGTATAAGACCTTTGGTCTAAAGGGGAGATATGAAAATCAGCAGTAAGTCCAGTTGGAGATTTGAAACCCGCATAGTTAGCATGGGATATATATATATATATATATATATATATATATATATATATATATATATATATATATATATATATATATATATATAAAGGAGAGAGAACTATAGAAATCATGCCCGGTTATGTATCACGAGGGTAGTGCCATTGCATGAGACTAATATTTGGAGAATATACATAGCGCAAAACAACTCTATAAGTATTTTCAGGAAATGCTTAAGAAGATAATCAAATGTAGGAAGTATAACTCATCATTGAGGTAGATAAGAGAACTCTGGTTAAAGAAATTCACCATATAGCCTAGCTAGGAGTTCAATTTGCATACTCCAAAGATAGTAGAGTTATTGTCTAGAATATTACTTGTTCCCCCTTAGTAGCTGAAGAGAAGGAGAAAAAATGTGATAATTCCTATGTGTTGTAGTTTAAAGAGGGGATTCACAAGTATAAGGTGATGACTTTTGAATAAGGGGGAGATGATGGTACTCTGAGGTACCAAGACAGGTTGTATATTGCAGGGAAGATCATGATAGAAGCTCGTAAGGTATTCTTTCAATCCAGGTTCCCAAAAGATGTGTCATGGTCTTAAAGATATTTATTTATGTAACCACATGAAAAAGAACGTTGTAGACTTTGTGGCCAAGTGTTCGAATTAACAATGAGTGAAAGTCGAGCAACAGAAAACCTAGTGTTGTACCATAGAATACACATATTTTTCGGTGGAGATGGTAAATTTGGAAATTATAATAGGATTATAGTGATGTACCATAGAATACACATATTTTTCAGTGGAGATGGTAAATTTGGAAATTATAACAGGATTATCTTGCTCATCTTGAACGCATCATTTGATTGGGTGATTGTAAATCGACTTACCAAGTCAGCACATTTCTTGCCAGTAAAGAGTACAGATTAAGCATGAGATTATGCCAAGTTATACCTTTAGGAAATCGTCTGATTGCATAGGACTCTGTGGTCTATTTTAGATTGTGGTGCTCAATTTAAAATGAACTTTTAGAAATGATTAGGCACAAGTTTTTTATCCCTAGAAAGCAGAGCGCATTAATCAAACAGCTGATGATATGTCCTTGATGTTAAAGTAATTGGGATGATCACAAACCTCTCATTTATCTTTCTAGTAATAACCTACCACTCTAGTATCAAGAGGGCACCGTACGAAGCTCTGTATGGGCAAATGTGTAGATCACCAATTGGTTAGTTCGAAGTTAGAGAATTGGAGTTGTTAGGACCCGATTTGGTCTAACAAACTATAGAGAAATTTAAGTTGATTCAAGAGCGTTTGAAGAAAACTCAAAGCCACAAAAATTCCTATTCGAGCATGCGACATAGAGACCTAGATTTTCAAGTTGATGATTGGGTGTTTCTGAAAGTTTCGCATATGAAAAGCATTATGAGATTTGGGAAGAACGGGAATCATAGTCCCTGCTATATTGGGCCATATAGATTCTTACGAAGGATCAGTAAATTAGCTTATGAGTTGGAGTTGCCACCATAATTAGTAGTGGTACAACCAGTATTTCACATGTCGTGTTATAACATTCAAGTTTTCGATCCTCAGATAATCATGTCAGTTCAGTACTCAAATACTCATGCCGGTTCAGCAATCAGATACTAATGTCAGTTCAGTACGCATATACTCATGTCAGTTCAGTACTCAGATACTCATGTCAGCTCAATACTCTGCTACTCATGTTAGTCCAATACTTTGACATTCATGCCAGCTTATTACTCAGATTACTCAAATATTCGTGCTAGTTCAATATTCATATATCCATGTTAGTTCATGTCACGCCCCAAACTCGAGGGACATGACTGGCGCTCGATCGGGTATCCCCAGTCAAGTGGACCTGAGTGCCTTTCTTATTCCACGTACTACCCCACATCTTCCATTACTTATTAGCCAAGTGAAATGACCATACGATTAATTTAGAACACCAATTCATTTCAAAACATAAACAAGGTACATGGTTACTAGCGTGGTTTACATTTTACATTGCCCCTATATACAAAATACATATTA
>MU714464.1:8154-26476 GCA_026770625.1 Nicotiana glauca
CAACTAACATACTTTTCTATATCGGCACATGCTATAATAGCAAGTAGAATAAAGCAAATACGAAAGAAACTCGGTTCAAATATATTAAGTAAAAATTCGGGGTTTCAGCAATTAGCTCAAGTACCCGCTCGTCACCCACGTACAAGGCATTCAATTACCAAATATCACATCCTAAGGGACAAAGTCCCCACACAAGGTTAGACAAGCCACTTACCTCGAAGAAGTGCAAGTCAACCTGAAATCATGCCCTCACCACGAGTATTCGACTCCAAATGGCTCAACTCTTTTGGAAGAAATCTTGCAAAACCCTCATTTGAGTTCTTGAAGGAATTTCTTGAAAATCTTGAAGATTGGGGGAGTTGAAGGTCTTGATAGGGTGAAAGAAGGACCCCAAGTTCGTCCAAATGAAAATGGGTAAAAATGAACCCCGAAACGAGTGTTATAGGCTGTTTTTGGGCGCCCCAGGTGGCGCTGGGCGCTGCCTGTGGCGCTGGAACCAGTAGCTCAAATTTCTGGGCGCCACGGCTAGCGCCCGGTGCTGCCCAGGGCACTGAAGATACGAAAATGGCCATAACTTGCTGTATACACCTCCAAATGACGAACGGTTTGATGCGTTGGAAACTAGACGCAAAGAGCTTTATTTCAATAGGCTGTGGGTCACACAACTCCTTCTATAACGGGAGATAGGATCGTCCAAAGTGAGGTCTTCTGCGCACTCATTTACAACTTTCGTCTTTTATGAAATTTCCAACTTCAAAAGTTCCCGCTAGCCATCCGAAATTATTCCGAGGCCCCCGGGACCTCAACCAAAAATACCAATACATCCTATAACGTTATTCAAACTTGTTCCAATTATCAAAACACCTCGACTAACACCAAAATTATCGAATTTAAGCCTAAGTTCCTTTAAAACTTCCAAAACGCGCATTCGATCAAAAACCCGACCGAACCACGCCCGAATGACTTGAAATTTTGCACATATGTCCCAAATGACATGATGGTGCTACAGAAACTTCCGGAGATCCTTTCCGACCCTCAGATCAAAATTTTACCTATCAACCGGAAATCGCTAAAATACTAGCTTTCGGCATTTCTAGCCTAAATGAGCTACGGACTTTCAAAATACATTCTGAACACGCTCCTAACCTCGAAATCACCTAACGGAGCTAACGGAACCATCGGATTTCTATTCCGAGGCCGTCTTCATGTAGTTCTGATTTCGGATCATTTTTCAACACTTAAGCTCTCATTTAGGGACTAAGTGTCCCAAAACACTCCGAATCCAAACACCGAACGTCCCATCAAACCAAAATAGCATAAATGAACTTAGAGGAAGCAGTTAATAGGGGAACGGGGTATAAATTCTAAAAACGACCGGCCGAATCGTTACAATGGTAAATTCCTGGTTCATATGCACATTATTTGTCATGATCAAAAAGGTAGAATTTATTGAATTAGGCATTTTGATGATTAACAAAGTCCGCATTCGACATGTGCTAAGAACCAGGTTCTCACGGACCAACTAGAAGTTCCTTTGCATGACAATAACTTATTCTAGAAGTATCAAAAGTTACTGCAGTCTGATATTAATGGAAGACATCTTCGACGGAATATTGCTTTTCATCAACAACTCATTCTCAAAGGCGTCTGACCAAGTTTGTTCAAGATCAAAGAGCACTATTAAGGAGTTGGTTGTTTGTGATCATCAGTATGACATAAGTCAGTCTAGTTCATATGTATTAGGTATTTGAATTTTAATTTCATTTCCTTAAAAATATTACTGCTTGAGTCATCTGTTGTATTTTGCAAGTTTGAGCAACTTGTAACTATCACACAATAAGTGAAGTAGTTGTAGTTTGGAGTTGTACTAAGTAACCAGAGATGTAATCCATTCAGTTGGCTCATTTGTTCTAGTAAAATTGAAGTTAAATCCTACTTGATAGGTCGTGATTTTTACACCTTTTGAGCGGAGTGATTTTTCGTGATAAATTGTGTATTCTTTAATTTTCTGTACTTTACTTACTACACGTACGAAATTATGTAAAGAACCAAGATCTAGGTAATTTTGGGAGGCCCTTAAATTATCAATGCTACTAAATCTGGTGAGTGCAATGTGGTTAAGGGAACAACAAATTTCTGGTTCTCAGAGAGGCAGGGGTACTGCACCAAACAATTAAAGAGATACCAAATTAAAAGTTTTTCTTCTATAAGTACAGACAAAAGTTGAGGATGAGTGCATTTAAATCTGACACAGTTCCATGTACATCTTCCTAAAACAATGGATCCGAAATTAGGTCAACTTAATAATTTAATTAGAGTAATTTGGGGAGCATCACAATCTACAAGTAGTACACATTACTTCTCGGTCAAAATAGCACATTCTAATGAATGCAGCCTTTTTATTTAATTTGAGGTGTAGAACTAGAACTGAATTCTTAAGAAGGTGAGTCAAGGTCAATAACTAATTGTTGGGTTTTTATGTATTTAAGTATATTAAATATTTATTTTAATAACAGAATATTAATATTAAAATAAATATTAAAATTAAATCCTTCAATCCGTTTTTTTTTGTTTGTTTTGGTAACAGAAAATTAACCATCCTCTTCAATTTTCTCTCTTTATTGTTGAGTAAATAGCCATTTATGTAATGACATTTATGTTGTGGTCGTTTTGCATAAACAACCATTCTGAAGAGTTGCACCTCTTTAGATTTCAGCCCAACTTTGGCTATAAATACAACGCTATTCTGGTCAGAATTTTCGTACAATTTTCTGAGTTTCTTCTCCTTCTTCTGCTGAGTTTAAACATCAAACAAAGAAGCAGTAATTGTAATTTGCTACCGAACTTTGTGTTCGCTGAAACACTGGGGTTTGAAGTACCACTACACCAGTGTATAATTCGTTCTATCCTGGGAGGAAATAATCCATAACCTTGGGTACTAGGAGGGGATTAAATTCCTTAAAGAAACACTGTGAATTCAGTGGGATCGAATTGGTTTTTTAACATTTCATTGTTCATTTCTGTTTATGTTCATTTATATTTTCCAGAATTATTTTACTAGTACAGTTTACTAACAAGCTTAAGGAATTTAATATATTTTCTGTATTTGTACTCACTGTTTCTCGAGAGTAAAACCTTTGTGGTTTTGTACTCTATTGGAGATTAAATCTACGTGATTTTAACGCTTGTGTCATTCTTTTACATAAATGACTAATGATAATGCGAACCAAGCTGTTACAATGGTGACTGCCAATGCCTCAACGAGCCGAACACCACCGGCGGAGAAACCCGAAAATTTTTTCTGGATTGATTTCAAGCGCTGGCAGCAAAAGATATTTTTCTATTTGACTACTCTAAATCTCCAGAAGTTCATCAAGGAAGATGTTCCTGTGTTGTCCGATGAAACTCTAGAAACTGAACGCTTTCTCGTGATTGAGGCATGGAAACATTCAAATTTTTTGTGCAAGAATTATATTCTAAGCGGGCTGGAAGATGCTCTGTATAACGTCTATAGTGGCGTGGAAACGTCAAAAGAACTATGGACTGTACTTGAAAAGAAATACAAAACCGAAGATGTTGGGTTAAAGGAGTTCGTTGCTGCAAAGTTTTTGGACTACAAAATGGTAGATAGCAAGTCTGTTATTACCCAAGTCCAAGAATTACAAGTGATTATTCACGATCTCCTTGTTAAAGTTATAAATCAAATTAATATTGATATTGAAAGTAGTAATCTTAGTATTTTTACTAACAGAAATTTCATTGAAGGTCATATCATCAATGAAGTATTCCAAGTAGCATCGATGATTGAGAAGTCTCCTCCTTTGTGGAAGGACTTCAAAAACTACTTGAAACACAAACGCAAGGAGATGTCCCTTGAAGATCTCATTATTCGGTTGAGAATCGAAGAGGACAAAAAAGCAACTAAAAAGAGAGGTCATGGAAACTCAACAATAGTGGGAGCAAATATTGTTGAAGAGAAACAAAAAAAGGAAGAAGGCTTCTAGACCGAAATACAACACAAGCACGAAGCGGTTCAGTGGAAACTTCTTCAACTGTGGAAAAATCGGACACAAATCTACGAAGTGTCGTGCTCCGAAGAAAGACAAGAAGAAGGGTCAAGCAAACATAGTTGAAAAGCATGATGATGTTGATGACTTATGTGCCATGCTTTCCGAATGCAACTTGGTGGAAAATCCTAAAGAGCGGTGGATTGATTCTGGAGCCACTCGCCAAGTTTGTGCTGTTAGAGAAGTTTTTGCTACTTATGCTTCTATTGGACCCGATGAGACGATTTCTATGGGAAATGCTGCAAAGGCCAAGATTGAAGGATGTACGAAGATATTTCTCAAAATGACTTCCGACAAAGTGGTGACTTTGAACAACGTCCTTCATCTTCTCGAGATTAGAAAGAATTTAGTCTCTACTGGACTTCTTGTTAAGAATGGTTTTTAATGTGTATTTATATCCGATAAGGTTGTAATAAGTAAGAACGAAATATTTGTAGAAAAAGGTTACCTCACTGAGGAACTTTTCAAGCTGAATGTAATGGTTGTTGAAAATAATAATAAAATTTCAGCTTCGTCTTAGTTACTTGATTCAAATGAATTACGTCATATACTTTTGGGTCATGTCAATTATAAAACCTTGCGCAAAATGATTAATTTAGAAGTATTGCCTAAGTTTGAATATGACAAATCAAAATGTCAAGTATATGTGGAATCTAAGTATGTTAAACATCATTATAACTCAGTTGAAAGGAATTCAGATCCTTTAGACTAAATTCACACAGATATTTGCGATATGAAGTCAATACCATCTCGCCGTGGAAAGAAGTATTTCATAACTTTTATTGACGGTAGTACTTGATATTACTATGTTTACTTACTTAATGGTAAAGATGAAGCATTAGACGCATTCAAGCAATACAAAAATAAAGTTGAAACGCAACTTAACAAGAAAATCAAAATGATAAGAAGTGATAGGGGTGGTGAATACGAATCTCCTTTTGAACAAATTTGTTTAGAATATGAAATTATTCATCAAACAACGACCACTTACATGCCCCAATCTAATGGGATTGCAGAAAGAAAGAATCACTCATTAAAGGAGATGATGAATGCATTATTGATAATTTCTGGTTTGCC
Source organism: Nicotiana glauca (assembly GCA_026770625.1). NCBI lineage: Eukaryota > Viridiplantae > Streptophyta > Magnoliopsida > Solanales > Solanaceae > Nicotiana > Nicotiana glauca. The sequence goes on from MU714464.1 coordinate 13,299, forward strand.
ATAGAACTTGTGGAGGAAAGCCATTCTTACTGCTAGAGGAACACTAAATCGAGTGCCCCATAGAAAAACACAATCCATTCCATATGAAAAATGGAAAGGAAGGAAGCCAAACTTAAATTATTTTAAAGTGTGGGGCTGTTTGGCAAAAGTGCAAGTTCCTAAACCCAAAAGGGTAAAAATAGAACCAAAAATTGTTGATTGTATTTTCATAGGATATGCGACTAATAGTAAAGCATATCGATTTCTGGTTCATAAATCAAAAAATTCCGACATTCATAATAATACGGTTATAGAATCAGATAATGTTGAGTTCTTTGAAAATATATATCCGTATAAAAAGAAATATGAGTCAATTGGTGAAGGATCTAAACGACCTCGGGAAGAAACAAAAGAAAGTACACTTACCCAGGAGGATCCAAGACGTAGTAAATGTCAAAGAACGTCTACTTCGTTTGGACCAGATTTTGTGACTTTCTTATTGGAAAATGAGCCTAAAACATTTAAAGAAGCTATGTCTTTTTCGGAATTGGAAAGAGGCAGTTAATAGTGAAATAGAATTCATATTGAACAATCATACATGAAAATTGGTTGATCTTCCTCCTGGAAATAAACCATTGGATTCTAAATGGATCTTTAAGAGGAAAATGAAAGATGATGGCACTATTGACAAATATAAGGCAAGACTTGTGGTCAAAGGGTATAGACAATGAGAAGGTCTTGACTATTTTGATACATGCTCTCCAGTTACAAGAAATACGTCCATACGAACATTAGTAGCATTAGCTGCAGTTTATTGTCCTGAAATTCATCAAATGAATGTTAAGACGACCTTCTTAAATGGAGAGTTGGAGGAAGAAATATACATGGAACAACTTGAAGGGTTTGTGGTTCCAGGTAAAGAAAAGAAGGTCTGTAGACTTGTTAAGTCCCTTTATAGATTAAAACAAGCACCCAAATAATGACATGCAAAATTTGACCAAATAATATTGTCAAATGGGTTTAAGACATAATCATTGTTTGCTTATATATGGATGATATGCTCATTATGAGTAATGACATTGCCAACATAAATGCTACTGAGTGTATGCTAACTAGCAAGTTTGATATGAAAGACTTTGGGAGTTGTTGATTTAATTCTGGGAATTAAGATCTATAAGACTTCTCAAGGTCTGGCATTGTCACAATCTCATTATATTAAGACATTACTTGAAAAATTCAAGCACTTGGGCTTTAAAGTCGCAAAGACTCCAATTGACGTGAATCTTGCATTAGCAAAGAACAAAGGCCAAAGCATATCATAATTGGATTATGCTCGTGTGTTGGGTTGCTTAATGTACATCATTAATTGTACACGGCCAGATATAGCTTGTGCTATGAGTAAATTGAGTCGATATACGAGCAATCCAGGTCAATATCATTAGATGGCCATGAAACGAGTTTTGGGGTATTTAGTACATACCCACGACTTTGTTTTACACTACAGTAAATATCCAGCGGTCATTGAGGGATACTGTGATACAAATTGGATCAACGGATTCCAAGTCCACAAGTGGATATGTATTCACTATTGGTGGAGGAGCGGTATCTTGAAAGTCGTCCAAACAAACTTGTATTGCTCGCTCTACAATGGAGGATGAATTCATAACCTTAGATAAAGACGGTGAAGAAGCAGAATGGCTCCGAAATTTCTTGGAAGACATTCTATTTTGGCCCAAACCGTTGGTACCAATATGCATACATTGTGATAGTCAAGCGGAAATTGGAAGGGCTGGGAGCGTTATGTATAACGGTAAATATTGTCATATATGACGAAGACATAAAACCGTTAGGCAATTACTCTCTAGAGGAATTATCACGATTGATTATGTAAAATCAAGTGATAGTGTGTCAGATCAACTTACAAAAGGCCTGACTAGAGAGGTAGTTGAGAAATCATCAAGGGGAATGGGACTATGGCTGAGTACAAGTCATAGTGGCGGTAACTCTACCTAGAAGACTAGAGATCCCAAGATCTAGGTTCAAGGAGATCAAACAAAATTATTAATGACGGTTCAACATTGTCAACTAAACTTTTGGTCCATTCTCATGATGAGACAATGTTCAGTACCAAGCATAAAGCATTAAGACTTTTTAATGATTTCTAAATTTGATATCAAATAGTGTATCTACGGGATGACACGTTTAGGAATCACCTATGTAAGTGTGAAGTTTTAGTCACTTAAGGAGAATTTTGCAAGGCCGGTTCTTTATGCACTTATGAAGTCAGACGGTGTTCATGGCTGAAACGAACACAACAATGAGAACCAAAGACGGTTAAGGGTTGGTTGTTTGACTTGTGGTTGTCTAGGTATACACCAAAGTTCGACGGTTCAAAGATATCAAATCTACCGATTGGTCGAGTATATCCGACATAAGTTCGCTACGAAAAGTTCAAAGGAAAACCTACTTATCAAGATACAATTAATCCTTGCTTGCGAATCACACAGTTTTTCATGCATGTTTTTCGTGATATAGTCATTCCCCATTCATGTGGGGAATTGTTGATTTTTTATGTATTTAATTATATTAAATACTTAAAAGAGGGAGAATGGAAAATGGAGGGAAATGAAATTTTTTGAGTGACATTTTAAGTCCCCCTCCCCCCCCCCCAAAGGGATATTGTCCCATATTGGAAGAGGAAGAGGTTTTTTATGGGTATATAAGTAATTGCTCTTCTTCTAGCTCTTAAAGAGTTGAGAAGAAGGCAAACTTCGCGCCGTCGTCGTCGCTCGCTCGCTCAGCTCGGCTTCGGATTCGGATTCGGTTAAATGATTGATTGATTATTTCGACCAAATTTATTTGTTAATAGTAAAATATTAACAAAAACATTAATAAATATTTATTTTAATAACAGAATATTAATATTAAAATAAATATTAATATTAAATCATCCAATTCGTTTTTCTATTTTGGTAACAGAAAATTAACTACCCTCTTTATTTTCCCTCTTTATTGTTGAGTAAATAGCCATTTATGTAATGGTATTTATGTTGTGGCCGTTTTGCATAAACAGTCATTCTGAAGAGTTGCACCTCTTCAGATTTCAGCCCAACTTTGGCTATAAATATAACACTATTTTGCTCAGAATTTTCATACGATTTTCTGAGTTTCTTCTCCTTCTTCCGCATAGTTTAAACATAAAACAAAGCAACAGTAATTGTGATTTGCTACCGAACTTTGCGTTCGCTGAAACACTGGGGTTTGAAGTACCACTACACCAGTGCGTAATTCGTTCTATCCTGGGAGGAAAAATTCATAACCTTGGGTACTAGGAGGGGATTAAACTCCTTAAGGAAACACTATAAATTTAATGGGCTCGAATTGATTTTCTTGTTATTTCGTTGTTCATTTTTGTTTATGTTCATTTATATTTTCCAGAATTATTTTACTAATACAATTTACTAGCACTAATTGCATTGATGAGTTTTTTGTGTAGCCACGAAGCGCGGCGTGTCCATTGCGTTAATAGCACAAAGCTCTCATGTTGTAACGGATCTGCAGGACCATTTCTTCTTTAATTTGTTTATATTCTTAAATGGTTGATTTATCAAGATTATCTAAGATTTATTTGTGCTGGTTTTTGTTGAGCACTGAATCAAAATATCAGATAGTTAGACGTAAATTAATATATTGTGATATACCAACGCAAAGATGATTTTAGAGTCCTCGCATCTTTTATGAGGGAGATAGGCACAAATTGTAACGCACAAATTGTAATCCCTATCATTTACTATTTGTTTAATTTATTTCATTCCAAATTTGATGAAACTTGCAAGAATAAATTCTGGAATGATGACAATGAGCGTCTTATAGTTCTGTTTTACATTTTTTACTTTTACCATGAAATTTTGCCGTATGTCTCAAACTTTGTGTTTATTTTCTTCTTGTTTCTGGTAATAACTACTACTAACATATTGCTTAGAGAATTGATAGCTACTGGTTGCTGAGGTGTCTTTGTCTTTCTCTATTGCAGTATGTGTTGCGGAAGCCAAATGTATATAGTGTGAATAAGTCACAATTACTATACCAAAAATTATGGCAGCCACCAAATAATAAATAAGACAATAAAGCAACAATAAAAGGAACACCAGAATTAACGAGGTTCGGCTAATTTTGCCTACTCCTCGGACACAACCAATATTTTTATTTCACTCCAAAATTACAAGTGAAATAATACTAAAGAGAGAAGATACAAATGCCTTAAGAAAATAAGAAGGCAAATGAGAGGTGTGTTTAAATCCTAAACATTAGGCCTTCTTTTATAGGGGGAAAATCCCCCCCAAACTACTTAACCCACCGATGTGGGACTTTGGCATTTTGCCAAACTTCAACAAATCTCCACCTTGGCAAAATTCCACATCTTCAATTTTCTCTCAGTAACAAATTTTGGTTGTGTCTTCATCTTCAATCTTCAGTGTTCAACAATGTTGATCAAATCCAAACAATGTTGAAACTTGATCGCAGTCACCACCTTTGTCAGCATATCAGCAGGATTCTCCGTAGTATGAATTTTCTTCACCGTGACTCCACCTTCTTCTATGATTTCTCGTACAAAATGATACCGAACATCAATGTGCTTCGTCCTTGCATGATAAACTTGGTTCTTCGCTAATTGAATAGCACTTTGACTATCACAAAAAATTGTGATACCTTTTTGTTCAACACCAAGCTCCTTTAGCAATCCTTGAAGCCAAATTGCCTCCTTCACAGCCTCTGTAATAGCCATGTACTCTGCCTCTGTTGTAGACAAAGCAACTGTTGACTGCAAATTAGACTTCCAACTAACTGGTGCTTTTGCAAAAGTAAACACATAACCAGTAGTTGATCTTCGTTTGTCCAGATCACCCGCAAAATCTGAGTCACAATATCCAACTACAGACTGATTGCTTTCCTGCTCAAAAACTAACCCAACATCTACAGTATTATGAATATACCGTAGAATCCACTTCACAGCTTGCCAATGCTCCTTTCCTGGATTATGCATATATCTGCTAATAACTCCAACAGCTTGTGAAATGTCAGGTCTCGTACAGACCATTGCATACATCAAGCTACCAACAGCATTTGCGTATGGTACCTTTGACATATACTCTCGTTCAGCTTCATCCATTGGCGACATAGTAGTACTTAGCTTAAAATGGGGAGCAAGTGGAGTACTAACTGGCTTAGTCTTGTCATCTATGCCAAAACGTTGCAGTACTCTCTTCAAATATTCTTTCTGAGATAAACAGAGTTTCTTTGAACGTCTATCTCTTATTATCTCCATGCCAAGAATTTTCTTCGCCTCACCCAGATCCTTCATCTCGAACTCCTTCTTCAGTTGAATCTTCAACTTATCAATTTCTTCCGAATTCTTGGAAGCTATCAACATATCATCAACATATAGGAGAAGATATATAAAGGAACCATCTTTAAGCCTGCGCAAATACACACAATGATCGTATTTGCTTCTCTTGTACCCTTGCTGCAACATAAACTTGTCAAATCGCTTGTACCATTGTCTAGAAGATTGTTTCAATCCGTACAATGATTTTTCAAGTTTGCACATCATATTTTCCTTTCCAGCAACTTTGAATCCTTCTGGCTGAGTCATATAGATTTCCTCCTCCAAGTTTCCATGTAAAAATGCAGTTTTTACATCCATCTGAACTAGTTCCAAATCCAATTGTGCTACCAAAGCCAACATAATTCTAATGGAGGAATGTTTTACAACTGGAGAAAACACTTCATTGTAATCAATTCCCTCCTTTTGAGCATATCCTTTGGCCACCAATCTTGCTTTGTAGCGAACATCTTCTTGGTTAGGAAATCCTTCTTTCTTTGCAAATACCCATTTGCACCCAATTGCTTTCTTTCCCTTCGGGAGATTGGCCAATCTCCATGTATGATTCTGATGAAGGGACTGTATTTCATCATTCATGGAAATCCTCCACTTATCTTCTTCTGAACTTTGGACTGCGTCTTTATAAGTGGCAGGAACATCATCAGCTGCAATTGCGGTTGCACAAGCAACTGTCTCTATGAGACGAACAGGTTTCGTTATTTTCCTTTTTGGCCTGCTGGTTGCTATTGATTCAAGTTGTTGTTGAGGTTCCTGAGTTGGAATCTCCTCTACTGGCTCTCTTTCCAGAGGATAATCTTCATTTGTTTCCTCCTCTGCTTCTTGTGTAGGAAAAATAAATTTTCCCTCAAACTCCACCTGCTTAGAAGCACCATCATCTTGTTTGGTATCTTTATTTGTTACCTTATTTACCATAGCAGATTCATCGAAGGTAACATCCCTGCTGAATATTACTTTCTTTGTCATAGGACACCATAAGCGGTATCCTTTGACTCCAGAAGTAATCCCCATAAAAATAGCCTTCTTTGCCCTTGGATCCAATTTTGACTCTGTCACATGATAATATGCAGTTGAGCCAAACACGTGCAAAGAGTCATAATCTACAGCAGGCTTTCCATACCATTTTTCAAATGGTGTCTTGCCATCAATAGCAGCAGATGGTAAGCGATTAATGAGGTGGCATGCATATGTAATTGCCTCAGCCCAAAATTCTTTGCCCAAGCCAGCATTGGACAACATACACCGTACCTTCTCCAGCAAGGTCCGGTTCATGCGTTCTGCCACTCCATTCTGTTGTGGTGTATGTCTGACAGTGAAGTGTCGGACGATGCCATCATTTTCACAGACCTTATTGAAATGATCATTTTTGTATTCACCTCCATTATCTGTGCGAATACACTTGATCCTCCTGCCTGTTTGATTCTCCACCATCGTCTTCCATTTGAGAAAAATTCCCAGCACTTCATCTTTGCTCTTCATTGTATACACCCATACTCTTCGGGAAAAATCATCAACAAAGGTTACAAAATAGTGCTTCCCACCCAATGAAGGTGTTTTGGAAGGACCCCAAACATCAGAGTGTACATAATCCAAAATGCCTTTAGTATTATGGATCGCTGTACCAAACTTAACCCTTGTCTGTTTCCCTTTGACACAATGCTCGCAAAACTCCAAGTTGCAAGCCTTTACTCCCTTTAACAATCCTTGATCTGATAGAGTTTTCAAGGATTTTCCTCCAGCATGTCCCAAGCGCATGTGCCATAGCCTGGTTGCTTCCGCCTCTTTTTTCGTCACTGGATGTTACTGTCGCTGCCCCAATAACTGTACTATTGAGGTAACGGTACATGTTTTTGTTCTTCCGATTGGCCTTCATTACCACTAGTGCACCAGAGCATACTCTCATCACTCCATTTTCTGCAACGATTTTGAACCCTTTTGATTCTAGGGCTCCCACAGAGATGAGATTCTTCTTCAAATCCGGTACATATCGAACATCTTTTAATGTTCTGATCATTCCATCATGGTTCCTTAATCGTATTGAACCAATGCCATATGAGGTAAGAGGGCTGTTATCCGCTGTGTGGATGACTCCATATTCTCCTTCTTGAAATTCCACGAACCAATCCCTGTTGGGACACATATGATAGCTACAAGCCGAGTCCATCAACCATATGTCTGATGATGTTGATGGCTCTGTTGTAACTAATGAGAAGTCTGAATCATCACAATCAGCTACATTTGAATCCATAACAGCATTTCTATTGTTATATTTGGCCTTATTCTTCAACTTCGGACAGTCCTTCTTCCAGTGCCCCTTTTCTCGACAAAAGGCACATTCATCTTTGCTGGGTTTAGATCTTGACTTAGATCTTCCTTTCTTTGTCCTCGTTTGATTTTGAGGACGACCCCTCACAAATAGTGCTTCTCCTTCTCCGCCCTTCTGTTTTTCTCGCTTTCTTTGTTCATAGCTGTACAAAGCCGAACAAACTTCTCTGAGAGAAACTTCGTCATTTCCATGGAGTAGAGTAGTTTCAAGGTGCTCGTACTCATCAGGAAGTGACGCCAACAACATCAAGGCCAAGTCACCATCATCATAAGTTGTATCCATATTTTGCAAATCTGTGACCAACTTATTGAAACTGGTGATATGTTCATTCATCGTGGTACCAGGAACATAGGTGAAGTGAAACAGTCTCTTCTTCATGTACAATTTATTTTGACTGTTTTTCTTCAAAAATTTATCCTCCAGTGCTTTCCATAATTTACTAGCAGAAGTTTCCTTTGTGTATGGATATTTCTGCTCTCTAGCAAGGTAGGATCGAATGGTACCGCAAGCAACACGGTTGATAATTCTCCAATCTTCTTCTCCAATAGCATCTGGTCTCTTTTCTTCAATAGCAAGATCTAGCCCTTGTTGAAAAAGGACATCTAGAACCTCGCCTTGCCACATCCCAAAATGTCCGGACCCGTCAAAAATTTCTACCGCAAATTTCGCATTTGACACAATTCTTGTCATAAGCGAAGATGCCAATGATGACGTATTGTTGACATTTGATGTAGATTCTTCTTGTTTATTGTCTCCCATCTTTGACACAAATATTATTTAATAGCTGACGACACAAATCAAGATTATTTCCTTTCTGGTGTGGAAGATCAGACTACGCTGCAACCACAGAGCATACTCAGACAGAACCTTGACTCAGTTACCAAGATAAATCTTTTCTGATGTGGAAGATCAGACTGTGCTGCAACCACAGAGCATACTTAGACAGTACCTTGGCTCTGATACCAATTGTTGCGGAAGCCAAATGTATATAGTGTGAATGAGTCACAACTACTATACCAAAAATTATGGCAGCCACCAAACAATAAATAAGACAATAAAGCAACAATAAAAGGAACACCAGAATTAACGTGGTTCGGCTAATTTTGCCTACTCCTCGGGCACAACCAATATTTTTATTTCACTCCAAAATTACAAGTAAAATAATACTAAAGAGAGAAGATACAAATGCCTTAAGAAGATAAGAAGGCAAATGAGAGGTGTGTTTAAATCCTAAACATTAGGCCTTCTTTTATAGAGGGAAAATCCCCCCAAACTCAAGTGAACTACCGATGTGGGAGGAATTTTGGTCAAACTTCAACAGTATGTGAGGCCTAAAATTCATCAGCTAATAAAAGCCACCTGTTATAAATATATCTATTATGGATATTCATTAATTACCTGTTATAAATATATATATTATGGATATTCATTAATTATTGCTCCGTTGTAAATAAGCTTCCTGAAAAAGTTTATTCATATGGGACTTTGCCCTAAATATGTTTATCTATTTAGTACTTTATAGGAAATAAGCCCCTGAACAAGCTTATCTTTTCAGTACTCTATTATGGATAAATATTACTTTCCGGTAAACGAATATTTGCATCTGGTACGTAGTAGCTTACAAGCAACTTACACAGCAGTTTGCAGTAGTAGCTTACAAATAACTTACAAGCAGCATACAGAGCAGCTTACACAACAACTTGCTTTCTTCTATAAATAGAGGAGATTTTAATTCATTATGTACATGAGTTTGAAGTTGAATAATACAATCAATCTCTCCCTCCCTCTCTATACATGTCTTTGTTTTATTACTTTACGGTCTTTATTTTATAACACCACCTAATTAATGTTAAAATGATCGTTGAGAGGAACTTTCATCTCTGGAATAAACTTTATTCCACTATGGCTTACAAAGACCACCCTTGAATTCTCACGTGCCTCTTCCAGCAAATATGGATCTCAAATTAAGTTTGCTTAATAATTCAATTGATTAATCACATTATCTTAGACGCGGTCAGCTAATGAAGGCTTGAACCTAATTAGTAAGGAAGATAGAAAAAATAATAATAATAACAATTAATAAAAACAACTCCAGTCTTGTTAGAATGCAAATATGGTCTATATATATGACCATTGAATACGTTCACATATATAGTTCAGAAAGCTCGAAGTAATTATCTAATATGGCGTTACTTAAGCTTGGTTTGGTCATCACTATTCTTCTCACGGCATCCACCGGTTAGTATCCATCTCTCTTTATATTGCAATCCTATATTATTGGGCTTGTCGATATGTATGTAGTCACACACACACATTATACATATATTTATTTAAATGTGTTTCTTTTCCATATTATACCAGTAATGACTTGATTTTGTAACTGTAATGATGAATCTTTTCAGTAAATGTGATGTGGTTTTCAAAGACACAAGTTATGGCATCAAGAAATGTCGATCCTAATAATGTATCAAGTCTCAAAAGGAAATTAATTCCACAACTTAATGATCTACTACCTACTTGTGGGAAAGCGTGTGGTATCACTAATGGAGAAGATTGCAGTGGTTGTTGGTTTTGCTGTGAATGCAAAAAATCAGATTTATACCCTTGGGAAATTAATAATCCTCTTGCTTACCGTTGTTACTGAGTGGGTCAAATTAGTTCCCAATTGCAGAGAAGTCTGCTAAAGATTTCTATTATGTTTTTGTGATTCCATTTAATTTCAGACGTATTTGCTCTATTTCTATTATGTACGAATAAAGAAGAAATTCAAATGAATAACTTTTTATTTACTGTTCTATGTGATGTTCTTTTTTCTTGTTCTATATATTTATTCTACAAAGGAATTTATTTATATTTCTTGTGTTTTGTAAGAAATATTTCTAGAAGATTATTCAAATGGTCACTCAACTATCCCTAATTATCTCCTAAAGTCACTTTACTTTCGTTTGTAACAACATAGTCACTGAAATTATAATTATTGCACTCGGAAGGTCACTCAACTAGATTTTTTAAATTTTGAATTGCTAAATACCTATTTTACCCTCTAATTGTAAAAAATTATCTACTTTTTTTTTTTTTTAACTTTTTAATATTATAATTTTTCCTTTTTAATTTATATTATGGACCTACCTACAACAAGAACAACAACGACCCAGTGAAATTTCACTAGTGAGGTCTGTGGAGGGTAGTGTGTACGCAGACCTTACCCCTACCCCGAGGGGGTAGAGTTGTTGTTTCCGAAAGACCTTCAACTCAAGAAGACGAAAAGAGGTAATATATCAGTACCTTCAATAGAAACCATAGAACAAAGAACAACATCACGGGAACCAGAAAATAATGAAAAGCAAAACAATAACCAGTAGATAAAGCACATCAAAGCGGAACGAAAAAGTAGTGTGAACTCAACATAAAACACTAACAGTCAAAGATCAATTCCTAACGGACTAGCCTCACTCTGCGGCGCCGTAGAGATATTCTCAACTACCTCCTAACCTACAATCTTAATGCTTGATCTCCACAACTTCCTGTCTAGGGCCATGTCCTCGGTAATCTGAAGTCTCACCATGTCCTGTCTGATCACCTCTCTCCAATACTTCATAGGCCGCCCTCTACCTCTCCTCATGCACACCAAAATCAGTCGTTCACACCTCTTCACCGGCGCATCTGGGCTTCTCCTCTGGACGTGCTCGAACCATCTGAGCCTTATTTCCCGCAACTTATCATCCATGGGGGCGACACCCACCTTCTCGCAAATAACTTCATTCTCAATCTTATCCATCTTGGTGTGCCCGCACATCCACCTCAACATCCTGATTTCAGCTACTTTCATCTTTTGGATATGTGAGTTCTTAACTGGCCAGCACTCAGCCCCATATAACATGGCCGGTCTAACCACCGCTCTATAAAATTTACCTTTGAAATCTGAGGCTCTTTCTTATCACACAGGACTCCAGACGTTAACCTCCACTTCATCCACTCAACCCCTATACTGTGTGTGACATCCTCGTCGATCTCTCCATCCCCCTGAATAACTGACCCAAGGTACTTGAAAATGCCCTTCTTGGGGAAGACTTATGAATCAAGCCTCACGATCAATCCCGCTTTCGCCGGCTTAGCACTGAACTTGCACTCTAAGTACTCCATCTTAGTCCTGCTCAACTTGAAATCCTTAGACTCAAGGGTCTGTCTCCAAACCTCCAGCCTCTCGTTGACGCCGCCTCACGTCTCATCAATCAGCATTATATCATCAGCAAATAATATATACCATGATACCTCCCCTTAAATAGGGTGTGTCAGTGCATCCATTACCAGGACAAAAAGAAATGGGCTGAGCGCAGACTTTTGATGTAACCCCATAACAACCGGAAAATGCTCCGAGTCGCCTCCCACTGTCCTAGCCCGAGTCTTAGCTCCATCATACATGTCCTTAATCACCCTAATGTAAGCAACTGGCACACCTTTTGCCTCTAGGCACCTCCATAGAACCTCTCTAGGAACCTTGTCATATGCTTTCTCCAGATCAATAAACACCATGTGCAAATCCTTCTTCCTTTCCCTATATTGTTCCACTAACCTCCGAATAATGTGGATAACTTCCGTGGTAGAACGCCCTGGCATGAACCCGTTTTGATTGTCTGAAATAGATACTGCCCTCTTCACCCTCACTTCTACCACCCACTCCCAAACTTTTATGGCATGACATATTATGGACTTACCTATGGAATAAATAAATATAAATTATAAATTAAAAATAAAAATTATTTAAGAATATATAATGCTGGAATAACAACATAATGAGTGTAGTAAAAGAAAATTAATTATGATAATTTGTTAGTAATAATAATTTTAGTATTAACAACAAAAATTTATTTACAAAATTCAGAATGAAAGAAAATAAAGATTGTAAATTATACATAAAAATAGTATTATTTTTTTTACGAAGCTGAAACCCGATTGAACCTACTTAGGTCCGCTCCTGTATATATGGAGCAAATCTAATTACGAGTATGAGCGATCTATGTCATGTTCTTTTTTCTTGGCCTATATATTTATTCTACAAAGGAATTTATTTATGTTTCTTGTGTTTTGTAAGAAATGTTTCTAGAAGTAAATATGACGCATCTATAAATAAGAGGCGAATTTAAGTACTCAACAATCAAATCAACATATATCCTATGAAATAAATTACTTAATAATGTAGAATTCTCAACCAATTCAGTTAAATATCGATTAAGAGTTTACCTTGTTATCTCTTCTTTCTGAAGCTAATTATCTTTTTCTCCTGAAGAAGTTATAAGGGTGAAATAGTAATCAAGTATATATTGGTTAATTCCACCAAGCGTCATTAAACTGTAGTATTATTGTACAAAAATCACTATGCTGATTTTTTTAACCTGAACTGTAGCAAATCTTCCATCCCACTAGTTAAAATTGTGGATCTGAATCTCATAAATATATTTTGTGTAATAAATT